>JABUQX010030346.1:0-17500 GCA_015478945.1 Trachelipus rathkii
TTAATGACAGAGAGAGTAATTGACGAGTCTGTAAAACATAACAGTCCTATAGTATATAGTATTGTATATTATTATGTTTTTAGTATATATTAGTTATTAATATATGTGTATAGTACATATACGTTATATTGTGGTAGATTATTTATATAGTATATTAGTATATATATATATAAATTATATATAGAAATGATACTGATGTTTTCTTTTTACGTCTGGCAGGACGGGTATGTTTTCCTGGCCTGACCATTATAAAACTATAGGAGAAATTAAATTCTTACGTACGGTGCGATATAGATAGATATTCACTTCTTAGGATAGGGTAGAGCGAAAATTCACAAATCTAATTAATTATTGATATACCGTTTTAACTAAAGTAGTTTGTTTTTTTTTGTAATTTCTTTTTTATATAATTTAGTTCTTTTTTTTCATTTCATATAAAAGTATTAATAATTTAATTAAGTTTACAATTAATTTATTCTATTAAAAACTCAATAATAATAATCTGATGCTACCTACCTACCTACCCTACCCAACCTATTCTTATATATATATATATACGTATATACATATATTAGATAGAGTAGTAATATATATTAATATAATATATAGTATTAATATTATATATATTATTATAATATATATAATAAAATATATATATCTATATAATTACTATTATTATATATAATAAATGAATATATAATAATATATATTAATAATATATATTTATTATATAATATATCATGATATATATATAAATATATATATTATATATATATATATATATAATATATAATATATATATATATATATATATATAAATATTATATTATATAATATATATAGTATATTATATGTTTGATATATATTATATAATATATGATTATATATAGTATATGATATATATATATATAATATATATTATATATACGAATAGTCACACCTTATAGTATAGTTTTATTTACTTCCTAAACATTCTGGTTCAATAATAGTATAGTAGCAACAATTGCTATTAAAAAAGTTGTATCTAGGGCATATGCTGGTTTATCTGCTTATTTTTGTGGGGTGGTTGGGTTTGTGCTCGTTTCATGAAATATTCTTCGTGGCGAAGTTGGTTGTGTCTGTGATGCGTGTTTGGTTCCATGTTTACAATTAACTATAGTTCTGCAAAAGCCAAGAGCTCAAAAGAGCTGATATTCAGCATGTGGTCCCTACCTTGCGGCATACACTCCAGGGACGATAGTTTTTTTCATCATCATATTATTATGTGGACGCAGTTGAAAACTTTTTTCACCCCGGCACCCTTGTTGTGTTAAAAAAAATTCGCGGCACATCCCAACCCCCTCTTAAATTGGTTGACTACAAAGTCTTAGGTCTAGAGTAAACAAGAAAAACATGCAAATTTAATGCTGCATTTTACCATTAATAAGGACTTATAGCCGCTTTCTTAATTTCTGATGATTTTCTTTATCACGCACATTTACATTTGTTCTAGATGATTTTAAGATAAACTTGACAAAACTTCCATAACTTAAAGAAAATCATGAAAACTTTCATTAACAGTTTCTTCTTCACCTTAATGTTAAATGAGCATTAATTTGCATTGTGTTGGTTTTCTTTTTTCCTAAAGACCTATAGTACTTGTAGTCAAACCAATTTAATGAGTGGGTGGTACGCGAATTTTTTAACACAACAACAGGCCGGGTGAAAAAAGTGGGAACCCCGCTCCACCTAATATTGATGAGAAAATAACCTATCGTTCCCTGATGTGCGCAAGGTAGGGACAATCTGATAATACCTCAGCTCTTTTGAGCTCTTGCCTTTTGCAGTAACTATAGTTAATTGTAAAATGAAAAAGTCATATGGTGCATGACTCGTGGGATGAGATGAGATGTTTTGGAGTAGGGGGCGAAGCTGATGCGAAGGTGGAGGCCGCAGGAGGTTATGAGGGGGGGGGGGACTTTTGTTAATGGTAGTAATTGTGCTTAACTCATAGTTGAGACCAGAAATTGTTTAGAGTATAAACTAACTATAGGTGTGATCTATATATAGTATATAATATATATAATATATATATATATATATTATATATATATATATATTAAGATATATATTATATATATATTATATAAATATATAAATATATATATATAATATAATATATATAGTATATATATATATTATAATATATATAGTTATAATATATATATATATATATATCATAGTATATTATGTATATATATATTATATATATATTATATATATATATATTGTATTATCACACCTTAATAGTAATAGTTTTCTACTCCTAAAACATTCTGGCTCAATTATGAAGTATCAGCAACAAATTCTTATTAAAAAAGTGTATCTAGCAAATCTATGCTAAAGTGCCGCTAGATACAACTTTTTTAATAGAATTTGTTGCTTATCACCATATTTGAGACGCAGAATGTTAGAGTATTAACTATACTATATAAGTGTGAATATTAACTATATAATATATATGATATATATAATATATATATTAAGTATAAATTATATAAATATATTATGTATATATATATATATATATATTATATATATATTATCTATATAGTATATAATATATATATAAATATATAATATATATATAATATATAATATATATATATATATATATATATATATATATATATAAAATATAATTATATATAGTATATATATATATATAATATATATATATATGATATACGATATATATTATAATATATATTATATATAATATATATATATATATATATTAACTATTATATATATGAGTATATCATATATATATATAATATATATATTATTATATAATTATATATATAATATATATATAGTCATTCAAACCTTAAGGTAGGCCGGGTAGGTAGCTCTACCCAATATTTCTGAGTCTTTTAATAAAGAAATGAAATTATACACTTAGTGAAATATCAACTTAATATAATAGTGATAGGAATGAAAATAATTTAAACATAAAAATTTATAAAAAAAAACAACTACTTTAGTAAAAAAAAATGTAATAATTAAACTTAATTTTGGAACTTTTCGCTCTCTACCCTATTCCTAAAGTGAATATCTTTGTATCGCGTAACGTAAAGAAATTAATTTCTCATAGTATTGATACATGCCTGCGCAGAAGGTATGTTTCTGCTGACCAGTCTATGATACTAATAGGATAAATTAATTCTTACGTATCGCGCCGATAACAAAGAGATATTCCCTCTTTAGGAATAAGGGTAGGAGCGAAAATTTCCAAATTATATTTAAATTATTATAACCGTTTTATATTAGAAAGTAGTTTGTTTTTTTTCCCATTTTTTTATACAGTGATTTTCTTTTTTGATTTTCATATAAATTATTTTAATAATTTAATTTAATTATAATTTAATTTATTTTGATTAAAAAGAACTCAGAAATATTGGGTAGTGACTACCTACCCTACCTATCCCTACGAATACCCCCTGAATATATATAATAATAGATATATATATATATAATATATATATATTAATAAATATTATATAAATAGATATATAAATATACTATATATATATATATATATATTATATTATATATATAATATATTATGTATAGTATATATATATAATATATATATTATATATATATACTATATATATATGATATATTATAATATATATATATATAATATATTATATATATAATAATATATTATTATATATTATAGTTATTATATATATATTTATATATATTTCATATATTTGGATCATCTTTATGTATCTGATTTATAAAATATAAATATATTATATAGTATAGTATATATAATATATTAAAGTATAATATATCTAATATACACAATGAACATTTTATAAGTCATCTTTACTCCTCTCTTAAAAATAGTCATCAAAAATTTATCATTTTCATTTGACTCAAATATGAGTTAGAGCAACAAATTCTAGTAAAAAAGTTTTTATCTAGGGCGAACTATTGCTAGTTTGCCTTCAAATATTCTCTCAAAGTTGCCCTGCACCTTTTTTTCCTTTTTAACAATTAAACTATAGTTCTTGCAAAAGCACCTGACCTTCCCATTGCTGGAGGTAAGTCACGATTGTCGCCACCTTTGCGGCAACACAAGCACGGTAGTAATTTCCTCAGCAAAATGTCAATACTGTCAGCGACGGGTTCCCAAACTTTGTTCACCCGGCGACCCTTGTTGTGGTTTAAAAAAAAATTCGCGTCCACCGCACTCTTAAATGGTTTGACTCAAAGTCCTTAGGTCTTTAGGAAACAAAAGTTACACATAGCAAATTTAATGCTCATTTACCATTAATGTGAAGAATGAAACTGTTTTAATGAAACTTTTTTATGATTTTCTTAAGTTTATGGGAAGTTTTATCCATTCCAGTAAATCACTCAACGATAAGACAAGTCTGCATAAAATGTTGTATCTGTTTGTTTTTATGTATCTAGTTATTCGTGCTGATTTTAAAGTGTAATTTGCTTTACTCTATCAAGTTTTCAATACAGTGATTCCAATATATTTGGTGTTCTGCATACACTGTGCATCCATGTTAACTCTTCTGGCTCCCTCGTGTATTTAGTTTCATAGGCTGTCGTTCACTGAATGTCCAGCAGATTTTGAATAAACATTAATTTGTCATCCCAGTAGGTTTAAGTTTCGGGTCGCACGAAAACGGGTTTGTCATTCAGCTGTTGACATCTTAAGAATCAATATGGGAAAAATTTCACAACTGTTTGTTCCAAACCTTCCCAGGTGCATAATAATTCGAGAAGTTTCGATTGGAAGTGGATCTCTATAGTTAAGATCATATTCTTGCAACTCAGAAAATTTGGAGACGTCTCTGCTCGTGATCATATTGCTTAAGAAATTCAAAAAATTTGCGCAAGATTTAATTTGTCTAATTGTGTGCTTTCCTCCAAGAAATCCCTCTTTCTTTTAGTTTTTCGAATATGTCGAAGAGGTATCCCAATTTAAGCAGCCAATCGACTTCAGAAAATTTGGAAAAATATTTACTAAATGAGTAATTTTAGCACTTCTTATAATCAATAAGAAAATGATTCAAAGTTATCGGTAAAATCCACTGGAATTCTTTGGCAATGTTAATAACCGGAGCCATTCGAAACCAAGGACACACTACGTGACTACAAACAAAATGGCCGACGAGTAGTTGACGATGCAGAATAATGGTGTTCCCTATATATAAAAACGGATTATATATATATATCGAAATTATTTTAGTGAAAATTGAAAAAAATGTGCCGGGCACCTCACTTGGGAACCCTTGTTTAGAGTATTTAACTTATGCTAGACTTCTGGAACCTTCTTGTGTTGCAGCTAATCATTTTTTTGATGTCATTTCTCGATTTATGTTTTACGTTTTTCACTCTTTACAGATAATTTCAAATTTTATCTTTATCGATTCTTTTCTCTACGTGTCATTTTGCACCCTTAGTGTTATATATATTTATTATATATAGTATATATTATTATATATATATATATTATATATAGTATAATATATTATATATTATATATATAATATAGTATATATATATATATATATAAATATATTTCATAAGTAATATATAATATATTATATCTTATATTCTACATCCATCTCCCTTAGGTAGACTTTCGCCTGTCATTGGGCCAGCATTCTTCTTTCCTTTGGCCTCAGAAACTCTTGGATCCCTGGGCACTCTATGGAAACTTATTTATCGCGCATTTGGTTTTTCCGATGCTATTCTTGAGTTATATACTCTCATGTAAGGTTTTCACCCTTTCCAAAGAAAACTAAGTAACTTCTTCAATCTTGGACCACTCAAATCGTTCCCCAGGTTGCTCTCCAGAAGATCGTTTTCTAGGCTCATAAGCTTCCAACGCTGGTCCAGGAGTTATACTCAAGCAAAAGAGTAAAGGTCTGGGTTTGCAGCCCTGTCGCCCTAGAACTGTCTTATATTTAACTCTCATCGTTATATATATCTATAATATATATAGTATATATACTATATATATATATATATATATAATATATATATATATATATATATAATATATATATATATTATATATAGTATATAACTATCTTAATATTTAAAAAACTTCTAAGGAACAGCCTTATATGCCGAAACAAAATATATACATTTTGCTTCAAGTAAAGTATCTTGACGAAGGAGAGAACTCTCAAAAAGGTATGAGAAGATCACATCAAAATTAAATTCCAAATAAAGGTCTTAGAAATGCTTGTGTTCTGTTCTTTATATGTGGATTATATATTCTTTGATAAGGTATAAACAGAAGTCTAATACGTTAAAGCCGGTGAAGTACTTTTATTGGTATTTCCTGATTTTTCGTTCACGAATTTACAATCATTGAAACCCATAAATCTTACTATCTATCTATCTATCTACTACTAGTCACCCTCTATCATCTATCTATCTTTCTATCCATCTATCACTTATCTATCATCTATCGTATCTCATCTATCTATCTCTTATCTTTTTTAGTGTTATGATCTTTGCTTATCGAAAAAATGAATTAAAGTCTCTCTCTCTCTTCGCTCCATTTCTCATTCTCTCTCTCTGGGGGCTGTCTCTCTCTTCCTCTCTCTCTCTCTCTCTCTCTTCTCTACCTCTTTCTCTCTCTCTCTTAATATATATAGTATCGATATATATATAATATATATTATATATATATATAATAATATATACTTTATAATTAATGTCATATGTCTGTTTATCATTTACGATCATCTTCTTAAGTTTAATTATAAAATGAAATTCAAACGACATTAAAAATCGTGACCATGAACAGAAGAATACAAAATAAAATAAATACAATACAATAAACAACACTGTGACCTGCTTTGGAGTACATCTTTCCTCTTAACTATTATTATTAAACCTCAGAAGAAGGCAGATTCTCGTGTATAGGCTGCGTTATATGCTCATAAAATGCTTGTCATTCGTGCACTACACATAGTTACTGTTACTTTCTCACTTTTAATGTGAGAGATAGAGTGTCGAAGCGTCTGTCTAATTTCTACGCTCGTGTATATTTTTTCAAGTTATCTTTCATACTGTGTTAAATGTGTTTAAAATAATGTAAATGAGTAATTTGTAAAGAATTTTTTTTTCTTTTTTCATCTTTTTTCTTTTTATTTATTTTTTATTTCGCTATTTTACTTTTTTTAAAAATTGTTTTTTAAATCTAACTTGCAGCTTCTAAAATTCAATTAAATAAATAATATAAAGTGTGCGTTTTTGTTATATACATTATATATATATATATCATTATATACTATTATATATATATATATTATATATATATAATATATATTTATATGTATATATATAGTAGTATATATAGATAGTAATATAAAATATATATATATATATATATAGATATATATATAATCTATATTTAATTATATTAGTATATTATATATATCATGTATATATATATATATATACTATATATAGTATATATATATTAGTAATTATCTTCTCTCTGATTGGATCCCACTGCGTCATGTTCGCTTTCTGTTTGCACCTCACCCCAATTTGGGGAAAGGTAGATAACTAATAATAATATATAATAATCAATAATTAATAATAATAATACATAAATACTAATATCTAATCTAAAATAATAATAAAGTAATTAATAATAATAATATAATAATAATTAATAGATAATAATAATAAAAATAATAATAATAATAATAATAATAATAAAATAATCTATAATAAATTATAATTATATATAATATAATATTAAATTATAATTAACTAAAATAATAATAAAATAATAATAATAAATATATATATATATAAGTATATATATTATATATAATTATATATATTATATATATATATAATAGTATATAGTATATATATTATATTATATATAACCTTTCGTGATATATATATATATATGAGTATATATAATATATATATATATATAGTATAGTATATATTAAGTATATATTATATCATAATATAAGTAATATATATATATATATATATCTATATAAGTAATATATAATAGCTTAAAATACTATATAATATATATTATATATATATATAATACTATATATATAGTATACTAATGATATATATATAAAAATACTATATTATATATATTATATTTATATATAGGTTGTGTGTGTGTGTGTGTGTTGTGTGTTTGTCTGTGTGGGTGTTTTGTGTTTTGCATGCTTTACCTCATTGCCCTTACATTATTGAGTTCATATTTTGTTTTTATTTCATTATATTATTATTTAACATGCGAGTCAGTTACTAATTTATAGTTTAAATAACTCACGAAACAATTATTAATATCATTGAAACCATAATCTTTAAATATTTAATAAAGGAAAGTGAAATTAAATACAGAAACAATAAAAAATATTTAATTACTTATTATCATTAAAATACAAATAATGCAATTTAAATACAGAGAACAAATACAACGAACTTTAAGAGCCTATAAATTGAATTATGAAATTAAATCTTTCATGAACAAAGACTTTTATTTTATTTTTTAAAAAAATGAATTTCGAAACTGAAAAAAAACAAAAGTATTATTTATTTTTTTTTTATCAATTAATTTGTATTATTTATTTATATTTTAATGTGTTTATTCAAATTTTTTTAATACTAACGATAAAAAAAAGCCTTTGCCTTTGAAGTTCATTTCAAACTCGGTATTTTTTAAGTATAGATATTGCAGTATACGTATATATAACATATATAATATTATATATATAGTATATAAATATTAATTAGTATATATATATAGTATATATAAATATTATATTATATAATATAATTATATATATATATAATATATATATATTAATATATATTAAGTATATATAATATATATTATATATGAATGGAGGTTACTCCAATCAGCGATCAGTATTGTTCTGACGTCACTAAGCCCCTCTTGTTTGTCTGTTTGTTTGCTTTTTGTTTTTTTGTTTGACGTTGTTATCAAATGCAAACACAGTACACTTGTACATGTGTACTTAATACTTGCATTGTGTAGTGTTCTTTCTGTATTGTGTTGTGGCTTGCTTGGATCGCGTCCGCGAAATTGGTAAGACAAACATACACACACGATGAGAGCTAGGATGACGGTCCCCATGCAACGTCATATTGTTGCTGTTGTTGATGCTTTTGGTGTTGTTTTTTTTTTGTATAGCTTGATGACTGGCGTGCGCATGCATCTGCTAATATTAATATATATATATATATATAATATTATATATATATAATATATAGTTATATATATTTATAATATATAATATAATATAATATATATCTATATTAAATAAATATATATTATATATATATATATAATAATTTTATATAGGCAAAATTCAAAGTTAGATTCTAACCATTTCCATCGAATAAAGGCAATGCATTTTAATAATTGTCTTAAATTAGCAGTATGGGAAATATTTAGGGTTACCAATCAGCGATCAGTATTGTTCTAGATGTCACTAAGAACCTCTCCCTTGTTCTGTTTTTTATTTACTTTTGTTGTTTGTTTGATTTTGTTTGTTTTTGTTTAATGTTTGTGGTTATGCTATTGCAAAAACATTTGCAAAACCAGAATTTAAAGCATGTGTGAGACCATGGCTTCGAATCGAAGTCCCTTAGGCCGAAAAATATTTGATAAATACGTTTTCTAGATGAACGAATAAGCCAAAAACAATAACTTAAACATTCCTCTGGGTACGCTTCGTGCATTTAACAATGGATGCTTGCACAATGCACAAGGCAAAGCTAAATTATTTTGTTTTAATGTAGATATTGGGACAAGATAATAAACACATATAGCTAAATACGTCAGCAGTAGAGATAACCGTCAAATTCGCAACATTTTAGCGAATATACCCTAGAACTTGTTATTGACGTTTTACAAGAATTCGAAATAATAAGACGCAAGTATAGCTTAATTACTGATAACGCTTCAAACATGATCTGGCTATAATGAAAAAATTAAATAGATAATGAGGATTAGGGAACATGGAAGATGAAAATGCGAATATGATTATGAATGTCAAATCGAAGAAGTAATTATTGTTTCCAGAATACTTGATAAAACTATGAAAAGACATGTTCCGATGACGTTAACATTGCACACATGAGGTTTGTGAATCTCATACTTTATAAACAGTTAGCATTGCTGTGTGCTGGTCTCGGCACAGCTCATGACATAAAATCTTAAAGCAAGGGCGAGACAAATAGTTCTAACGCAGCACGTACCCCAAATTTAATGGAAGTTCTAAAGCGTCAACCGGGAAAAGGGCAGTCTAGATCAAGAGACAAGATGGGAAGTACAGTCTTATGCCGAAAGGCTTCTGCAACTAAAAGGCTATATTAATATGATGGCTGCTGCCGGTACTCCTGAAACTTTCTCTCTCCGATAATCAGTGGGAACGTAAATAAAGCCCTCAAGAATTATAAAACCATCCCATACTTACCGACAAAATAAAATTCATCTCAGATGACCTTGACTGCAGGAATTTATATATATCATATATATATATATATAATATATATATATATATATAAATAATATATTATGTATATATATATATATATATAGTATATATATAATATATATATATATATAGTATATGAATATATATATATATATATTATATAATATCTTTAATTATATATATATACTATATATATATATTATATTATAATATATCTATTATATATATAATATAAATATATATTATATTATAGTATATATCTATTAAGAGAAAGGAGACATGAAGGGAAAAGAGAAAGGAAGAGAGAGAGAGAGGAGAGAAGAAGAGAAGAGAATGGAGGCATCTAATTAATGTACTCGATGAATCAAAGTAGGGATTTAGCAAATGAATAAAATAGTCCCATAGAAAGAATGGAAAAGAAGTTTAACTGAAAAATAAAAATATTTTTCGGCCATCTTTTGTTGATTCCACAGTTCAGAACTTCTTCAGACTGAAGATCGAATATAAAAAGCTAGAATGCTCTTTGTGAACTAAGACTTAAAATGATAACACTATTAACAGAAATCTGGGTGCGGCAATCAGATATTCAGAATGAGAATCCAACTGAAGGGGAAAAAGTCAAAAGTATTGAAGAAATCAAATTGACAAAACAATGGGACCATGAGCATAGCAGAAACGATTGAAAAAAAGACCTATCTTCCACTTAAAAATACCTTCAACACTAAATATCCTCTAGAAAATACAAAGTAAAATTCCATAAGGCATAAATAAATAGATGAAAATGACCGGAAATCAGAGTTAACAAGTTAACATTAAAAGCAAGCATTCCTAGCTAGTCCTTAAATTTTGCAAAATGCGGCTAACACAATAGAGCTTTAACTCCTAGTCAAGTGAATTGAGAGCTTGTTCCTCTTTAAAACTAAGAATCGGATCTAAGGGACATCGTTAAAAGAGAATTTTATGAAAAGCTAATTTTAAGAAACAATGTTGGAAATGAATTATATTACACTATGCTTCAATCAGTTCAAAGATAAATTCATTTTAAAATTTAGGGAAGAAAGTGATTTAATTTTTTTTGTTTCGAATAAAAAAATTGTTCTGAATTAAAGCTAGCTATCCAGGAGTTAAGCCAAAACTCCTCGTTCATTCTCGATGAAGTATTTCAAACTTAGGATGAAACTGAGATTAATTATCTTTTTCTGTTTGACTAAGAAAATTAAAATCTTTTAACTAAATTATACTTACGTCAGTACTGTTCAGAGAAGCAATTGTCATTCAAAGAGGAATTAATATTTCTACTAATTTATGAAGAAAGTGAATAATATTTAGTTGTTAAATTCTCATTAAATTAATATTATAAATAAACATTAAATATCATCATACCCTAAATATTTTTGTAACGAGAGAATAATGATCTTTAATAAGTGACTGGAAAGGAATTTAAATAGGAGCCGGAGTGTAACCGGTGAATCTAAAATGATGGAGCCATAGCCGGAGAAAAAAAATATTCTTTAAAATAACTTCACTTATTTTATAATATGTATTTGTAGATATTCCAACTGTATGCAGTTTGTAAGTTTTTTTGAGTTTTGTACTTTTTTCTTATTATTTATATATTTTTATTACACAGAAAATTAAAATTATATTAGAAAATTAAAATAGTAGAGTATAGTATTATATATAAAATCTATATATATATATATATATATATATATATATATAATATATAATATATATATAATATATAATATAAATATTATAATCTATATTATATATATAATATATATATATATATATATATATAATATATATTATATATAAATATATCATAGTAATATACATATATATATATATAAATAATAAGGTATATATATATATATACTTCGTGTATATGAAAAGACTTAGAACGTCAAAAAAAATGAATGTAGTTAATTAAATGTGCACGCTTGTAGATACAATGAAAATACTAGTGACAGATGACGTTGAATAAGATTGACTTAATGTCTGTATCAGAGCCAATGGACAAATGAGACAAAATGCAAATGAAGCAGAAAATAAAACCATATCTTTAAGCTATTTAAGGATTTAAGCTAAATAAATTAATTTCAATTAACATTTTAAATAATAGTATTCAATTATTATTATGTATATTATTTATTATTTTATTATTATTATTAATAATTATTTTAGTGAATTATTATTATTATATTATATTAATATTATTATTATTATATATATTATTTCATATATTCCAAAATTATCAATGATATATATATATATATATATAATATATTATATGATAAAAATAATAATAATAATATATATATATATTATTAATTATATATATATATATATATAATTATATATATATATAAAAATTAATAAGTAATTCTAAAGTTACGAAACATATGGTGTTCTCTCATAGCGTAAGAAAATCCTGAAATACATTCATTGAGGTGAAGACAAAGGTCAGTTCCCCCCGACGAAACATGTGTTGTTGATGATATGTGCGTGATAAAAATTAATTTACTTTAGTCGACGGAGCACATGTAAATATGAGCTTCTTCTTCAAATATATCCCTCAAAATTCCAAGATTCTTTCGAGTTCACATGATCCTTTATTCACACTTGTCCTAGTTGTCTATATCTATATATATTAATGTATTTTTATTTAGTATATATATATATATATTCTATATATATATATAATATAATATAGTATATATATAAAATATATATATAGTATATATTATTATATATATATAATTTATTATATTACAATGTAATATATATACTATATATTATTATATATATATATTGTATTATATATATATATATATACATAAATAATAATAGTATTATAGAGGTATATATATATATAATCTTATATATTATTAGTATAGCCTGATCCATATTTCTATAATCTTGGTGCTATCTTTTCAATCCTTAAGTATCATACTACTATATATATAATATATATATATATATATAATATATAATAATAGTATATATATAGTATATTAATAGATATATTAAATATATATATATAGATATATATATATATATAATATATAGATATATAAATATATATATAGTATACTGTTGGTATATATATATATATATTTATATTATATAAATATATATATATTAGTATAATATAATTTATATATATATATATATATATTATAGATATATATAATTAATGTACAGCTGAACAATAAAAGAAACATAACATAAAGAAGAACAGTATTGACCGTTACAGGAATGGTAAAAACTAATTTAGCTAATGAAAGTTTGCTTCAAAAAGAGGAGCCTCGATTTAACTTTAATTATACGAGTATGGTTTATGTTTTGAAATTGAAATTAAAATTCAAATTCGGTAAATGTTAATATCTTTATCAATAGATAGAAATTGCAATGAATTTAAAAGAGAAGTGTGAGGACAATCATGAATTAATCCATTTGAGCGTGGATGCCTAAGCTACAAAAAAAATATTTCCTTTTGAACAATAGGCTGTACTAAGTATGCCATTTGGAAGTATGTAGTGCAACTTTGAATTTTCCTACTGCATTTTAGTAAAGAAGAATTCAGATACTTTGTATTATTTTCATTAGTTCAACTAATAAGCTCCTCTGCTTTGCGAAAATCGTGATTAATAAGAAGGAATTATAAGATATTTGGCTCAGTCCATAAAGGAGCGTGCCTCCATAATCCATGAACTAATCAATGTAATAAGTATTATATATATAATATATTAATATAATTATAAGATATAAAAAATATATAATATAATAATAATAATATATATATATATATATATATAATATGATAATATATATATATAAATATATATATATAATATAATATATATATAATATATAATATATTATAGTATTATAATATATATTATATATATAATATATATAATATATAATCTATTATAAAAAATATATATTATATATAATATACAATTTCTGTTATCTAGTTGAGTTTCAATATCAATATATGTATAACACTCTTGAATAAAAATTAATTAACTAACCTGCACATGCTTTATCCCCCATAAATGTCACTTCATAGATAAAATTGTCTCATGAGATGAAGCAAAATTTTATTCTTATGGTTTTCATATTATTTAAATTCAATCGTGTTCCATCGCAACTCCTTGATCGTTCTTTACATAAAAAACAATAGTGAACCTTTTATCTCGACAGACATTCTCTTCATTTACTATATTATATTATTAGTTTCTAATTAGTCTAATGAGTACAGTAATATAGTTTAGTAATTCAATATTAATAATAAAGTGGCATTTATATGTATTTATTATCCGCTTATACAAAAGCTTTATAATCAAATTCTTAAAAAATTCCTTTCTAACTATATTAATTCGGAAAAGTACCACACTTTTCAAGTTCCTTTAATTCGGTTGCCTATGATACTGATTTAGCTGATTTAACTGATTTAACTGATAACTGATTTACTGAATTACTGGATTCACATATCCTGAAGAAGGAATTCCCCATAAGACTGCGTGTAACCTAGTCAAATAGAGATAGCCATAATCATATGTATACTATTTTAATTTAATTAAATAATATAGTGAATGTGCGATGAAACAAAATAATTTTTTTTTTTGTGATTTAAAATAAGGATATTGAAATGACTCAAATTAAAATTTTCGTGTTTGTATCTTAGAGTATCTCATTCCTCATATGGGAACTTCATAGTGCAAATCACAAATAACATGAGTTTAAAAAATACCCAAGACTTTTGCTGATGGAGATATAAGAAAGGTTTTTTAGATATAAATATATATATTAATATATTATACTATATATATAATATATATATATATATATATTATATATTAGATATTATATATTACATAATATATAATTATATATATAATATTATATTATATAGTAATATTATATTAAGTATATATATTATATATCTATATATATATATCTATATTATATATAATATATAATATATATATTATATATTATATTAAAGATATGATAATATGCAAAATATACATATATATGAAATAGTATTAAAATGAATATATATAATAATTAATATATATATATTATTATAGTATAAATATGTTTTCACTTATCTGCTAAGCATAGAGGTTTATATTTTCGTATCAAAATATATTTTAAGAATAAATTGTAAAATGAGTAATGCTCACTTCCAGGTGCTTCCAATATTTCAATCTTTAACTTAAGCTAGTCAATTAACTCCGGCAAATGTTTTTTTTTAATTGTTTTCTTTTGTTTTTGTTTCTTAATCTGTGCACTCTTTTACAAGCTGTTCCTTGCGACGTTTCAAATTTAATGGTGTCCAATTAAATATTTTTTTTTTAAATATGCCATCATGCTTTGCCATAACAGCATATCTCTCATTTCTGTTGGTAATATAATATAATATATATATAATAATATATAATATCTATATAATATATATATAATACTATATATATTATATTTTTTTTTGTATATATATATATATATATATATATATATATATATATATATATATATATATATATTGATTGATGCGAAAACCCGTTTTTAGTCGCGCTTTATAATATATAAATATATATATATAATATATATATATATATTATATATATATATAATATATATATATATAGATATATATAGTAATAATATATAATAATATATATATTATATATATCTTAATAGTATTATATATCAGAGCTTCTAACGGTTGTGTCAAAAATATTTTCTTGGGGTTGAGGCGGAACCGGATTATAAAATTTTTTTCAGTCCTAAATGATTAACAAAAATCAAAACAGAAATGAGAACTTCTTTTATCTACTGGATTCTTGAATTTAAATTTTATGCAATTCTAGCAAATGATTGGTAAGTTCTTTTCTTATGGTGGTTGATCCATGAAATTCCGACCAGTAACAGTTTTTTACCAAAAGTATGAAAAAAAAAAGGTTTAAAAAAACATTAAAAAACATGTTCTCTATCTCCTCTCCCTCTCTCTCTCTTCTCTCTACTCTCTCTCTCGGTCTCTCCTCTCTCTCTCTCTCGTCTCTCTCCTTCTCTCCTCTCCCTCATATATATATTATAATGATATATTAAATACTTATATATAATATATATAATATATAAAATATATATAAAATATATATATATAATATAATAAATAATAATTACAGATATAAATATAAATATAAATATATTATATATATATAATAAATAAATATATATATATATATATATTATATAATATATATATATAATATATATATAATAATATATATATATAATATAAATATATATTATATATATATAATATATATATCATATATATTTTCAAAAGCATAGCCAAGAAAGTTGCGAAATCTGAAATTCAATAATTTCTGCCTAGAGAAGCAAGTGTTTTCGCAAGACTTCATGATTAATTATGCGCACGCCTTTCTTTAAAAAATGACATACCTCTTAATTATAAATTTAAATTTACTGATAAAGTGTAATGACATCACTGCACTTTATCAGTGAATTCAGTTTGTATCATTTGCTTTTGACAAGATACGTCGGTGTTGAGCAGTGGGGGTTATCTCCTCTGAGAGATTTCGAAAATCTTTCTAAAATTTTGGTTTCATTTACCTTCCTTTGAATTTTCTTTATTTTTGTAATTTATATACCAATAAAATTTCTAAAATTAAACAAGTAGAAATTATTTCTAATTTTCTAAAGTAGAAGACAATATTATATAGCTATCCTGGAGGGGAACTTATCTAGGTAATTGCTACCTAGGATCCGGAAGGGGTATCGAACCCGGGCCCTTGCCTTTGTGACTTTGTTGCTCTACCGACTGAGCTACGGTAGCAGAATGGTCGGAATCTAAAGTGATTCGAGCAGAGTTCGATCAAACCCTTCCCGTGTGAGTCACTGGTGTGTCTATAGTCAAC
>JABUQX010030346.1:35000-37217 GCA_015478945.1 Trachelipus rathkii
TTAATATTTAATAAATAATACGAAAAGCGTATTATTACTTGAAATCTCATAGAGAGAATAATTTATTATAATATATATATATATATTAATTATATATATATATATATATATAATATATATATATATCTATATATATATATAGAAATTATTTTGTAAGATCTCTATATTCGTATAACAAAATTTCAGTTTTTTTCTGCAATTCTTCATTTGTTGATGTTGAAAGAAATTCTGGAGGCAGCGTTATAAAGAGACTAGACAAATGGTCTATGCTCTCAATTTTTTTTTAAATTGGACAATAATTGTGTCCAATGTTCGGTAAAATACAGCAGTTTGATAATACCTCAGCGGATCTAATAAACGCTCATCCTGGACTAACTCATCAAAATGACGTTTAGTTCTACGAACTCTATGATCTGGAAAATGGCATCAAGACACCATTGTTGGGCAACAGCAGAAACAGTTGCCATAGTATCTTCAAAATTATTTTTCTTAAATGTGAAAGGCCTCATAATAATAATATATATATATATATATATTATATATATATATATTATAATATATTATATATATCATATATATATAATAAAATTTAATTATAATATATATATATATATATATAATATATACATACATATATAATATATATTAAAATATATATTATATATTATATATATATTATATATATTAAATATATATATATATTATATATATATAGTATATATTTATATATTCATATCATATATATACTATATATATATATATATATATATATATTAATAATATATATAATATATATATATATATATAATATATATATATTATATTTTATAATATATAATATATATATATAGATTTACATTATTAATTGACATAATAATTAACGAAATGTATCACTCAAATTTTACTTACTACTTCTGAAATCGCCATTGCCCCCGCCTTGCCAATTTCGATGCAAGAAAGTATTAATAACCTCTTCTGATGTCATTTGTTTGATGTTGCATTCTAACCCTTAAAATAACCAAGTCCATTTAATCTCTCCTCTGACATTGTTAGAACGTAAGTAATTTCTTATTTATCAATTTTAACCTTGGAAATATGCCGTTCGGCTGTTGCACAGTTACAGGTAAAATGTCAAGAAACAGCAAAAATCTGCGGTGCAAACTCTGGTATATACCTTGACGCAATGATGTAGTTGTCAATGAATAATAAATCTGCCAAATCTCTTCTTGATCTAATGTCTTTCATAAGAGTCACTCGAAAGCTTTGAATTTCAGAAAGAAAGTTTTCTGTGAGATCTCTATATTCGTATAACAAAATTTCAGCTTTTTCTGCAATTCTTCATTTTGTTGATGTTGAAAAGAATTTTTCTAGAGTTCAGCGGTTAAATAAGAAAACTAGACAAAATGGTCTAAGTACTTGTCAAATCTTTTTTTTTATTGGGTCAATAAATTGCTGTGCCAAATGTTCGGTAAAAGATACAGCCATTTTGAATAATACCGTCAGCGGATCTAATAAACGCATTATCCCTGCTAACTCATCAAAATGACGTTTAGTTCTACGACCTCTAATGATTCTGGAATGCATCAAGATCACCATTGTTGGACAACCAGAAACGGTTGCCATTAGTATCTTTCAAATATTTATTTCTTTAAATGTGAAAGGCTCATAATAGCGTTATGAAGTACAGTAGTTGCTTTTGATAGATCAGCGTTTACTGTTCTGGAGAAATTTCGAAACCAAATTAAGAGATTCTAAGGTATTGCAGAATGAAAAACGACCGGAAAACAAATTCAGAAAATTTCCATGTGTGTTTCAATCCTATTGCCTTTGCTCCTTCAGCGAGTTTTTGTAGAATTGCAAAACCAATTTGGATAAACTCTCATTATTAGAGAGAAGATGAAGTTGTAACGAAAAGCTTTCAGAGTCGCAAATCTCGATAACCATCTAGTAAGGAACATATTAGGTTTTTTGAGGGACAGAAGATACGACGACTCCAAAAGTTCCCATCTTTTACAACTTTGGCTGAAAAACCAAATAGAAATTTTCGATCCATATCAATAAAATAACTTGTTTCTCTTGTATATTTTAAACACACTTTATGACAAATTTAAATTATGAGCCGCTCGCAGTGTACGTATTAAGAGTTGGTTTGCAGTGCTCAATCTTGTTTTTTACTCCACTATAAATTACGGATCATAAACTGCTGACCGTCAATCC
>JABUQX010030347.1:0-10000 GCA_015478945.1 Trachelipus rathkii
GCTTACTGGTGTGTTATCAATCAAGAGTATCCAGGTTAGGAGGTTGGTAGGCAAATAGTCTTTGAAATATGTTAGAGTTTGTTTATTTAAGAGAAACAAGTGCCAAGATAGCACTGATGGTGTGAGCCCTGTTGGTTTGATGTTTTGAGTTCTCTTGTAGTTGGAACTGGTTGGCGAATTGACATTTAAAGGCACTGTAGTGGCTTTATTATAGTGTAGGATTGTGCCTACTGCAAAGAATATTTTCACTCTGCTGATTTTTGGCATCTGACCTGTTTAATTTTTGCAGGGTTACATTGGTAATAGAAACCTCTTATTTTTGAGATATCACAAAATGACAGTGAACTTTGTTTTCTCACGTATATTTCTTGTGTTCTAACATCATCTGGGGTTAAGATGGTTGGTATATCTCCCAGTAATGGTATGGAAAATATGATAGAGCTTTGAGTTGGGGCAGTTGATTGGAATAGAAAAGACTAATTCTGCATTATTGCGAAGGGAAAGTAATTTATTCATATTCCTAGGAATCTACCTCTACATCATCAGTAAGGGTGATCATTCCGCAATCAGTGGAGGAGCTATATGTAGTGAATGACAACAGAAAGTACATTGGGAGAAGGACATGTTTGCTGGCAATTCTGAGGGGGGAATGACAAGAGGGATATACTTATTTGTATGAGGCAGGGTGAGCAATTTCGAGGCCACAGTAACAACTGAGCAATTAATCTTTCTAAAGTGTGACAAGCTAATAAATATCACCAGGATTTGGTATTGGAGGGAATTTGAGATGTCTTGATTCATAGAATATTTCAAGATTGCTGGCAGTTAACCAAAGCATAATCGTTGACTAGAGTAACTTGAGGCTTGTGTAATTCATCCACAGGGATATTAAATTAAAAGTGGTAGTCCTTTAAAGGTGTCAAACCAATGAGGTTTGTACCTGGTGGGGGTCTTTTATTATTTTTGCTCCAGAGTGGGCGCCAATGTGTCATAAAGTACCAAACCTAACTCTAGGGAGTGGGCTTAGCATTACAAAAATAAATCATACAAGGGGCACACTTTGCACACAGGTGGCACCAGATTCAACCTCATATATATATATATATATATATATTATATATATATGTTTTATATATTATAGATATAATATATATAGGTAATTATTATATTTATTTATTATATTTAGTTATTTTTAATTTATTATGTATATATATTATGTTATTGTAGTTATTTTTATATTATATTATTTTTTATCTATATTCTATATAATTATATTATATATATATTTATATATATATATTAATCCTCCACAGGAAAGATCCCCACCTAAGGCAAGGAAATGTTTTTGAGTTTTCTTTGCTGCAAACTAGCCAGACTTGAGGTCGTACTTCTTTGACTATCCATTGTATGACTACTGCTTCCATGTCACGGGTCCCTCAGAGTGCAAAAATGCATAACCGAAGCGATTATCTCTGGCATGGAGGGGTACATTACATATTCTTTTCCTTCAACTAAAGTTAACAAACATTGGTCAAATAGTCAACATTTTTTACAAAAAAATCTGTCAACCATTTTCCTTAATTTCAGTTTCAATGTATCAACCATTTGAATTTTTTTTTTTTAATTTGTTGACCCTTTTCCTCTTCATTTTGAACTTGTCAACCATTTAGACACCATATGAACTTTGTTTGTTCAAATGCTTTTTCTGCAGGTTCGCTGCTGGTATCAGGAATTACCATAGTCTTAAAACTCCAGAAAATTATGCAGCTTATATTTCATCAGGATTTGTGTAAAATCTATTCTCAGTGACACTAAAAACTCTTTTTTCTCTAGAAAATGGAATAATCTTTCTGCTTCCTCTTCCTCCCGCTCTTTCTGGCATTTTGCAAAAAAAAAAAAAAAAAAATCAATTTTAACTCTTCCCTCAAGTATCTTCCAATGGCATAAATTTCATATTGTCATCTGCTAAACCTTTACCTCTAATTCCACCTGATAATTAAGGTGCTATTCCTATTTCTTCACTCCCCTCCAACTCATATTTGTCAAATATTGTTATTTCTTCAAAAGATGTTGTTTTTTCTCTCACTAGGCTTAATACTAAGAAGGTGCATGGTCCTGATGGTATTCCATCTGTGGTTCTCAAAAATTGTGCTTCTACCCAGCAAAAAATTCCTATAGGATCCCATCCATTCCTATCTTAATTAAGATAGGAATGGATGGGATCCTAAAGCAATTTTTTGCTGGGTAAGACTGAACCTTGCCTTGGGGAATTATTTCTTTTGTCACTCCAACTCTACTTTCCCCTTTCTGCTGGAAATGGCCTCTTATTTAGCCTGTGCTCTAAAAAGCTGATCCCTCTCAACCCTTAAACTAACTATCGCCCAATAACTTTAACCTCCTTCTTTCTAGAGTTTTTGAATCTATCCTTAACAGGAAGATGTGAAAACATCTCAATTTTTCTAATCTTATTTCTGATCGATGGTATGGCTTTCATAAAAACATTTCTACTGGTGATCTTTCTCTTCTGTCTCCTGGTCTTCTGCACCTAGGCATTCCAGTAAATCTATTGCTGTGGTGCTAGACATATTGAAAGCCTTCGATAGAGTCTGAACCCAAACCTTTGATCTCTAAACTTCCCTCTTTCAAAGATATGCTTTTCTCATATTCCTCCTCTCTAATTCCCCTTACGGTCGTTCTATAGCAACTTTGATGACGGCCAAGGTTCATCCTTTTTATTAAAATTGGTGGTCCTCCAATCACCAACTTTTTCTACTTTTCATTAAAGACCTTCTCTCTATTACTTCATCAACTAACCACTCCTATGTTGCCGACTCCACTCTTCATTAGTCCTTTTATTTTGAAAGACACTCCACCCAACAGACATTACCTCACGTTAAGAGGGTAGCCTTGGAGCAACCAATCTTATCTTTTCAAATTTGTAATTGGAGCATGAAGAACTGGTAGTTTTCCAAACCTCAAAAAAAAAAAACAATTCTTTCATCTTTCTGATTTATAAGTCTTCCACACAACTATAACACTTCCAAACACACAACTCAAACCTTTCTCCATCCTTAGTATTCTTGGGTGTCTCACTTTCTTGAGATCTTTCTTCGAAGGATCACATTACTTCTTTCTCTCTAAAAAAGTTTCTAAGAGCTTGGGCGTTCTGAGGCGACTTTAGAATTCTCGCCATCCCAGTTGATTGCTCTTTATAGGATTGTCATTCGCCCCATAAGGAGTAGAGATGTACTGATACCAGAAAAGAGGCCGATACCGATACTCTATTTTTTTTAGGTGCCGATACCGATACTTTAATATAATAAATACACAGTAATAAGATAGAACATTAGTGTACTGCACGGCAACTCAGGATTGCATTCCCTGTATAACCAATACTTAGTCATTTATTTCATATTTGGTTGTGCCCAAGTATAATTTTATTGTATAAATTTAAAATAAGTATCTTAGGAATAATAAATCAAATATATATATTAATAATTTTTTTATGTTTGTATTTATTCAAAAAATATTCCATTTTTATTTTCCAGTAAGTATTAAAGTTTAGCTATTAGTTTTTTATGTTTTTAACATATTACAATTTACAAGAAGAGTTGTTTAAATAGCTGCAATATACATAGAAATAAAAATAATTTTTAAGAAGCGACCTCATTTAATTCAGCTGAAAAGACAAAATAAAAAAACGCTATTACTTAAAACATGACATAATAGAAATAATATACCCTTTAAGATAATAGATAGATATCATTCAATGCTCAAATTCAAAAATTGTGATGCAAAAACATTAAGCTTTCACTAGTATCTGGCGAGAGCGTGTTCCTTTTTAGAGTGTTTACATCACAACCTCAACTAAAAAATATCGCTCGTCCCGACTGATGAGGGAAGGGGCTGATAAATATATTTGCTTGCAAAGCACTGATAATAATGGAAAACCTTGGCTTATTTTCATGCCACCGCATGAAAGGATTCTCTTTCGTTGGCAGCATCTCCATGTTTTCGAAAAGATGTCTCAATCTCCTCTTCACAGATTGCAAATTTGAATCATCTTTGCTCCTTGATGACTGTCTCTTCAGTTTTTTCGATCAGGTTCCTTGGTGTTTTTCCTTTGAAGGTGAATGAGATGTCAATGCAATTTCAGCCATGAACTTATCAAAGTCTAATATATCCCTTTACCTTCAATCTTCAGTAGGTTTATTTTGATGTAAAAGCCATTGATCGTCACTATCAGTGTGTTGCCAGGGGTTGCTGATAGGCGCTTCCACTTCTGTGAATCTTTTTTTTGTCACGCGAGCAAGCTCCAAGGTTATGCTATTTAAATGCATTATAGAAGTGGTTCACCGTCGGAGATGCCATTCTTGCGGGGTTTCAGCTAGCTTAAGGAATCCTTATTGAACTCTTTAATATCATCGATAAACTATTTTGTAGCAACAAAGGTGTACTATAATCTTCACTCCTTAAAGTAATGAAAGTATTGGCCAGTATCGGCCATATTAAACCGATACCGATACCAAAAAAATGGCCGATACTGCCGATACCAATGCTATCGGTACATCCCTAATAAGGAGTATGTCTCGCACATCTGTGGTGTTTCCATTCACACATTCTCCCTGAAAAGGTGGAGGGATCATAGTCTTTCAACCCGTCCAATTGTTGCCTCACTCTCTCTTTACACGATCGATATTACAACAGACAATACTCTTCTACTCTCAAATCACATACCTCCTCCATTGAGTATGATTCGTAAGACACAACTTTCCACACAGTCTTATCCTTTCTCTGTCCAATCCTGATCCCAGACTTAACCGATATGCTCAATCTATAAATTATCGTATAAGAGTAAAGCTTGAAACACTTTCTCTGCATATATTTTCCCTAACTTCCCTTCACTTACACACTTTCAAACGTCGTATATCGGGACAAGTGGACTTATAAATTGGCCTTGGCTTGGAAATTTCTCACAACTCTGGTGGGATCTGCTACACTGCGGCCGTTGTCCACCAAATATATATATATATATATATATATTATATATATATATATATACTATTTATATTATATTATTATATATTATATATATTAATTATAATTATATATATATATTGGTTATATTATAGTATATATATAATATATATATATATATATATATATATATTTATATATATATATATATTATATATATATATACTAATATTATTATATATATATATACATTATCTATTTTTAGTTCATTTGCTAAGTGGGTTAAGGCGAGCTTTTGGCTCACCATTAGAACGCGGATTCCCTCTCAAGTATGGGTAACTTCTAGTTCGGCCACATGAACGGACACAAAAAATTTGTTGTTAGTAGGAGATTTTCTGCAATATTTACGTATTCCAGTTTACGGCATAGTGTATTTACACTAATTCTCAATACACCCACATCACAACCATAGCCAACACATACAACAGACAGTCTATTTTCACGTACAATTAATGATCATTCTTCTCAATTTGCTTCTCGCATTGGAAAGCCGCGTACTAGATGCGAACACCACGTCCTACGGTGGCAAGTTTCCAAGTAAGTGAGAAGAAGCAGGGCTTGCTATCAGCCCTCAATATTCTTGTACTTACACTTGGGGTCAGAACCAATAACAATACTTTCCCTGACCATTATCCTCAGGATTAGAGGCTATGTGGTAAAATAATAAATAAAATAAATAAATAATTATATATTATATATATTATATATATAATATATATAAATATATATATATTATATATATTAATATATATATAATTATAATATAATTATAATTATATATACTATATATCCGGTTATAACAAAATGAATTTAAAAATTAATATCTTTCATATAACAACACATTTTGTAAATATATATTATATATTATACTATAATAATAATATATATATATATATTATATATATATTTATATATATATATATTAATATATTATATATATATATAATATATATATATATATACATTATATGATATAATATATACCGGTATATATATACCGTATATTTTTTTTAAGCCAATTTACTCTTTTTATTTACTGCTAGTTTAACAATTTCATCATTCATGTTTAGCGTTTCATGTTCCTTAATTCATTCTCTTAAGAGCCTTGAAAACGATTTGCAGTACAGTCGCAGTAACAGTGCACAAGAGAAAGTCGCGACATAAACTTTGTAATGTTTAAATTTTGTTTGGTATTAACAACACCAATTAATTTCAGCCCCGGAAGCATAGGTTCCCTTCCTTTTATATATATATATATATATATATAATATATATATATTATATATATATATATATATATATATATATATATATTATATATATTATTATATATATATATATATATATATATATATTATATATATATATATATATATATATATATATATATATATATAAAGAAATGATGATAATTGAGAACCCCTAAAATTTATGGGAAAATGCTTCAAATCAATAAATCATACTTGATCACTTAATTTACACTGGAAGGATTTGTAATTTTTCCCTTTTAATAATTAATAATTAAGCCAAAGATTAAAAAAAAATTTGGAACGGTTAAAAAAAAAAAAAAAAAAAAAAAGGTCCAAATATTTTCTGAATTAGGAATAATATTTTTCCTTAAAAAAAAAACCTTCCATCACATTTTATCCCTACAACTGATATACAGTGGTGTAGAATACTTATTTTCAGAGAGAAGGCAAATGGAAATCTGACTTTCTCAGCAATATATTCATTTCACAATCAACTACAATATATATATATATATTATATATATATATAATATAATATTAATAATATAATAAAAAAAATAATAAAAAAAAATTATAAAAAAAAATAAATCAAAAATAATAAAAAATAAACTATATAAAAAATATATGCTACCACAATATATATAATATTGCAAATTCTTTATAAAATAATCCCTAAAACTAATATATTTATCTATTATTATATAATATATTATATAATTATATATATCAACATTTATTACGTATATTATATATTATATTGTTATAATATACTCTATATACTACTCACCTATATAACTAACTACTAATAACTATATTTTACATCCTATACTATATATATATATATCTTACTTATCCTACCCTATAAATATATATAATTTAGTTAATATCTATATTAATCTATATATACATATAATATCTATACATCTGTATATATATACTATAATATAATATTCATATATATACCTATATATATATATATATTATATATATCCTCTATATATTATATATATATATATATATAAAACTATCTTATATATATACTATACTATTATATATTATAATTTACCAATTGAAAGTAATTGACAAATTTTGCACAAAATCAATGAGTTAAAGTTACAATTGATTGGGTGGGGATGAATGATTCTTCAACAAAGGACAAAAAGAATGAATGCCAATAGAAAGTTTTTTACCAAGAACAAAAGTCATTAAATTTAAAATTCATCATTAAATGCTTATAACATCAATTCTCCCCAATTAAGTTTTTCAAAGATTCAAATTAAAAAGAAAAAAAAAAAAGTTTTATACATATAAAAAGAACGCAACATATTTACGAATGTAATGACGCAGTAACAAAACACCTGTGCAAAATTCTTTCTCTTGACTCACAAGTGATTTCGATATGAACAGCAATGGCAAAAAATAATATCTAGTTCATTCAGTTATGAAAACCTTTTTGTATTTTATATTTTTAAAAAAAAAATGGTCTTTATTTCAAAATAACAAAATAATAATATCCTGATTTAAATCATTGCACATTTGTCCTAAAAGTAAACTCTACTGCGTTTTTAATAGTTTATGCAAAATAATTTACAAACACTGCCATTTATTTCTTTTTTTTTTTCTTGTTTCGGAAACAGTATTGACTACAATGACTTGTTTTCAAACATTCCCAAAACAAAGACAGTGCATAAAGATCCATTTTTGTAACAGTAAATTTGTTTTCACTTTCTTTTTAGCTTGAACTCTTTAGGTACCTCATTTTATCCCTTAAAATTTCAACACCATTGTGAAGTCAACTTCTATAAGTGACCTTCATATAAGACAAAGTTTGACACACAGTAAAAATTCATTATATGTACGTGCATCTTCTCTTGCTAAAGTATTTTTTTTTTCTCGATTGCGATGTTATGTCTTCTTTCTAAGTTCAAAATTATATTAAAATTCCCTTAATGAAAATCAATAACATGGCAGTCTCTATCTTTAACATAACTTACGACAAATGACTTAATAAAAAATATCGCACACAGACTTTCTAAAATCTATAGAGACTATAACTGATGATACATGAATCTCCATTAGAAAAAGATAGGAAATGTCAGGGTAAGAAATAATAAATAACTTACCATTGTAGCAGTATTATCAAATTTATTATCATTATTATTATCAAATTTAAAAAAATTGGAAACTTTATTTTTTAGTTTCTGTAATTCCTTTTCCATTTCACAATATTTCGTTCTTTCGTCTCTCTTTTGATAACTATATACTATTGTATGCTTTTGCATACTCTGTTTCAAGGTAGCAGTAATATTTCTAATTAATCACAAGCTCTGATCACATAAAGCGTAACACTTTTACTTTTATGAATATTAAAGAAATATTTATGGTACAAAACTCTTATTAAAAATATATTATTTAATAATTCATTTTCCTTTTCTTTATTACAGTTCAAATGGCTTAAATCTACAGTACACAAATATACAATATACAAAAGTAGGATAAAATGTTTCACTACAAGTTCGCATCAACAGATGTTTGAAACTGAATTGTCGGAAGAGTTAATTATGACTCATGCCTTGCGAACAATGCATAATTATTAAACTTCTGAATGTTTGTTCAACAAAACATTGAAAGTGACGCCTGTAAAGATGAGCTTAGAACTAGTCATAAAATTTGGAGATATAAATTATAACATACATACATATAAATATCTAATACAAATACTTAATACCAAAAAATTAATACAAATACTTAAAAAAAAATTATTTTTCTTTCATTTTCAATTTATTTAATGTTATTCTGGCAGCTGTATTTTGGTCCCATTGCTATTAATGAGCTCATGTTAGTGATTAAAGCTCACAAAACACAGGTACTGCTAAGGACAGGATTTATCGAGACAACCAAATAATATTCCATCCATCAATTAATATTATTAGACATAGACAAACGTATTAAAACATTGATAGCAAACACACCATTTTCTTTTGTAATTTTCTTACAATCCTACCAAAGAATTTATGAGAGAAGTGACTAAAATAAACACCAGAACAAGAGGATAATTCATTTAAATCCTAAAAGGATAATCCATTCAAATCCTAAGATGATACAACACCTTACTCGTAATGTATAGAAACAAAGACAAAACAATATAATTAGGAATACTGGTGTACACTCGCAAAGTTAAATTTCTTCAACAAGTTTTAAGTTTTCAGAGAATTTTTTCTTCAACATGTTCTCGGTTTTCAGCAAATTATTACTTCAACAAGTTCTCAGTTTTCAGAGAATTAAGTTACTAAATGCCATTAACAATCGAAACAAATTTTTCTTAAGTTCCAACAAAGTTTTCGAGAAGATAATTAACAAGGTAAAAAAGTACAAACAAATGTTTCTCACTTCAATGTTATATTAACATACAACATCAAAAAAATTATCAATGGTAATAATAATAATAATAATAATAATAATAATAATAATAATAATAATAATAATAATAATAATAATAATAATAATAATAATAAACTACATCTAAATCGGAGGTTTTATACAGTCACATCATAAACACTCAACTATGTAAAAAAATATATTATAAATAAACTTACTTCCTACGAGGTTACGGTACATTTAAGTTCTGTATTAACATAGGAAAAAAAGTCTGCCAAATATATTTGTAAGGAAAAAAAAGTTTTTAAGCTCTCATATATATAAAATAAAAATCG
>JABUQX010030347.1:15000-20000 GCA_015478945.1 Trachelipus rathkii
CGGGAGAGATTGCAACGGCCAGGTCAATGAAAATATCCTATGAGAAAAAAGCAATCTTACGCTACAGATTGCAGCTGCCCATGCCTTTCGCGTGTTGATCCACCCGACACAACCAACTAGATAGAACTCCTCTCCCAAGATCTCAGCCGAAACTCGGGCTTACTGTAACATGTCTGGCTTTGTATTGCCCACATCACCCGACTTTCAAATAATACAAAAGCAACCCTGATCCAATCTCCCGTCCAAAAAGCCATCAACAACCCTATCCCGAGTACTAGTTTTCAACAAACCAGCACTGAAACTTAAGTTAGTTCATCCAGCACTAAACTTGGAAAACATTTCCTGCCAAGACACACTGTCCCATACCTACCCAATAGGTTCTCCAAACCTATGCAAGAGGACTGTCTCTTTGTCCCTTAATACATCTTCCACTGACTAAAATTTCTGAAAAAGATGTTCCTAAACAAAAGAAAGAATAATCACCCAGGTAAAGATTATTCGTTAAAATACAAAGCATCTGAATTTCTAAACAAAAACACATTAACCCCAGACACAAAAAAATGCAACTCAGAAGAGACCTCGTCATTAGTCTATTCCAGAGACAAAAGCAATGACTTCAATAGATTGTACCAAAACAATCACAGCTATCAAACAACCCACCAATCAACCCTCTAATAGTTTGCAAGATAACTCTAGCTCTTCTTTTTTAAGAAATTCAACACTTTAAAACTCAACTTCTTCAGATCTCCATCTCAAAATCACCTAACTTTCCTATCTTCTTCGACGACTCTCCCGTCTCACACCTGCAGACAACATTAACATTCTTGGCCTAAACATATACAAAAAACAATATTGGAAACCTCATATCACAATGGTTGCTTAGGTGGCCTCAAAAAAGCTTGGGGGGGTTCTGTTCAGGTTGTGGGATTTTTTTCTTCCTCACAGCTACTCCAAATATACTAGGGTCTTATCCACCCTTGTATGGAGTACTGTTCGCACACTTGGGGTGGCTTCTGTTCCACACTTATTTTGGATAGGGTTAAGTGTTAAGTCTAACGCTAAAAGACTAATAAAATGTCCCCTACTTTCAATCCCCCTCGACTCTCGATTTCTTCAACGTGACGTTGGTGCACTCTCTCTTTACCATAGGTACTACAATAGGCAGGTGCTCGAGGGAACTGAACTCTCGCATTCCACCTCCATTGCGTCGCCATAGTAGCAGAATGGGTGCCCTGCTTTCTCGTATATTCTGTGAATGTGGGGACCCCATAAATGTTTGTTGTGGTGCCACCTCTCTTCTGTGGAACTCCCTTCTTTCATCTAATTTTCTTGCTGCATTTAATCTCCTCTTTTTAAGGCCTCCGTCTGCGATCACTTTAGAGTTTTGTGTAAGGCTTGGAATTGGACGAGTATTCATTTGTTTTTTTTTTATTTAATTTAGATTCCTGTCCCCTCCTTGAAAAAGACTGTCCGTGAGTGGTGGCTATTTGTAATTTTTTTTTAAAATTATTATTATTGTGTGACTAGTGATCTTGGTACGAAGTTTGTTAATCTAGTTCTGAGCTGTATTTTTAAAATCGAAGTTAATCAACACATAATTATCGAGGCTTTCTGAAAGATATATAGTCATTTTGGATTCCAAAAGGCTTTTTAAATAGTTGCTCGTATAATAAGTCAATTGATAGTAAATGGTTCCATATAGCTATATTAATATCATATATTATAATTTATAACTATGAAAATAGTAGTAGCTATATTTGCTTAATATTAGAACTTTAAAATATATTGTAATTTTTAAAATTCTTTGTACGAATCAGTTCTTAAAAATATCTTTCATTAAATGTCTCATTATTATTTCAATAATATAATTCTTTGGTTATGAAAAAAACTTTTTCTGAAACTACAATTCTCCAGCGGGAGAAGGTCGGAGACCTTTAAAAATTCCGGAATTCCGGTCAAGTCAAAGACGGAGATCGGCACATCACTAATATATATATATATATATATATATTTATATATATACTACCATATATATATATATATATATATATATATATATATATATATATATATTATTATATACTATATATATATATATTTAACAGTTCACCACCACGTGACGGGCCGGGACCTTCTTCAAGGAAGGGCCAGAAAAATAAACCTAGAAAATACCCCCAATCAAAGCCTAACGGGTAAATTTCTCAGGTGAGGCCGACGTGGGCTTTAAAGGAGGAAGATTAAATACAGTTGGCGAAAAACAGAAGGCAAGGAGTGTCCAGCAGAAACAAAGTAGCTGGAAAGACGAGACACCACACGACATAGTCTGGAATTCTCAATACTGTGCATCATTCATTGGAGACTGGAAAACAAGGCACCATTGTTGTGATGATTATATTGAATGTCAATACCGGTATATATATATATATATATATATATATAGTATATAGTATATATATATAATATTTATATATATATGATATATTATATATCATATTATATATATATATATATATATATATATCTATATATATATATAAAATAAAAAAAAAATAAAATTTATTATATATATATATTACCCTCATTTCCTTATCACACAAGTGAAAATGCTTTCGAAATCATTTTACTTTTTTTAAGTTTAGAATGTTTCAAGGACTCGTTTCTTATCTAGTCTCTCAATTCATTCCTTTTATCACTGTCATAGTTTGTTTTTGTTTTTTAAGCTAATACCTCTAGTTCAATGCCCAATTCAGGGAGGAGAATTCCCTAGGTTCTGCACGAAAGATCAAAGCCCTTGATAGCGGCGGTAGTGACGAAAGGTATAGTGAAAATTAAAAAAGAAACTTTTTCTAACCATCAATAATTCCCGTGTGAAACACAGGGTGTGATATTAGGCAATGTCATTTTGAACACAGATTAATGGTACCCAGTTTGGCAGCTGCCAGATAAATAAATAAATAAAAAAAAAAAAAAAAAAAAAAAAAAACTAACCGCTTAATATAGTCTACTTGGACTATTGTCTCTGGACAATGATTAGAACTTATTTTTTTGTATTCCCTTAGTAACATTTAGATAACTATCAGTATCATACGCAAAAACGAGCTTTCATAGTATAATCACTACTATATAATGGGGCTAATCCGCATAATTTTGACCCCCTTTTGACTACTGCTCCATTTTCACCCATATAGAAACAAGTGTTTCAAAAAATTCCTCAACTTTATCATCAATACTATAAAGATTTATTTCCGGTCATAAAGCAAAATAAATAAATAAATAAATAAATAAAATAAATAAATAAAAAAGTTGGTGAATTGCAGGGTTGGTGATTTTTTTGATTTTTTTTTAGAAAAAAATCAATTTTTTATTTTCTTTTATTTTTTCAGATTGGTGACGTCATGCGAAATTAAGTTGTAAACAAACTTTTTTAAGTTCGATATAGTATTATTTTTAAAGTGATTTATTCAATCTACGTAAATCAAAATCTTAAAATAGGGCGTATAGTCTATGACACAATGAAACAGCAACACTAAAGAGTGTTACGGACTTACGGGTTACAATGCCAATAGTTTGTTGAAAATTGAAAAAAATATATATTGAAAACTTCATAATATATATAAAAATTATCGATATTGAGAATTTAATGGTGAATAAGGGGTCGATTAATACTTAATAGTAACACCTGATATTATTTGTAATATTGATAAATGTTACATCAGAATAGAAGAAACCTGTTAGAAACATGATCCTATATTGACAATAGTTTAGAAATTTGGAACAGAGTAGCCTTGCTATAATATTATTATAATTTTTTATTTCTATTGAAGTTAAATCACTTAAATATACAAAAAAATAAAATAAAGATATATATAAAAACAAAAAATAAAATAAAATTTAAAAAATCATGATTTTTTTATAAAATAAAAAATTAAGTAAAAAATCAGTTGATTTTTTTCTTATGATTTTTTCGTGCTATCAATCGTGAATTGACAAAAAAAAAAAAAAATCACACATTTATAGTCCAAGAAGCATAGAATAACTGGTATAATTTTTACCTAGATTTGTCTTAAAATCACAAAAAAAAAAAAGATCTTTTTTAAAATTAATAAAAAGAACTAAACTAAATGAGATATTCACTTCATCAATTTATTGCAACTATCAAAAAGCTTCAAACATTAACGATATAATATTTACTCTTATAAAACATTTTCACAAGTCACTGAATAAAGACCATTAAAATACAATTAACTGATTAAAAAGGCCTGGAAAACCGATTAATTCCTTGATAACAATTTCTCGGAGCCACACTCTCTCTCTCTCTCTCTCTCTCTTCTCTTCTCTTCTTCTCGGTTCCGTCTCTCGTCTTCTTCTCTATTCTGCTCTCGTAGCGCCGGTTTCTCTTCTGTTCTTCTCACTCCTTTCTCTCTCTTCTCTTCTCCTTCTCTCTCTTCTCTCTTTCTCCTGTCTCTCTCTCTCTGTCTCTCTCTCGTCTCTCTCTCTGCTCTCTCTCCTTCTTCCCTCTCTCTCTCTCTCTCTCTCTCTCGTCTCTCTTCTCTCTCTCTCTCTGGCTCAGCTCACTCTCATCTCTCTCTCTTGCTCTCTCTCAAATCTCTCCTCACTCTCCCTCTCTCGTCTCTCTCTCTCTCTCTCTTCTCTCTCTCATCCTTCTCGTCTTCTCTCTCTCTCTCCTCTCTCTCTTCTCCTCCTCTCTCTCTCCTCTCTCTCTCTCCTCGTCTTTCCTCTCTCTCTCCTCTCTCTTCCTCTCTCTCCCTCTCCAATTCTCTCTCTCTATTCTCTCTTCTCATTTCAAGATTCGAGTCTTGTTTTATATTGTTGAACGACCTGATAGTCGGCAATATCTGCGAGCAGTTATTTTGAGCTCCACCTTTCAATTCAAGTTGCATTTAATACGAGAAAGAATCACAACTCCGGCATTTTAATATAAATTAGGTCATATTAAAAACAAGAAATCAATCATCTTTTCAACAAGTTATAAAAAGACG
>JABUQX010030347.1:30000-37500 GCA_015478945.1 Trachelipus rathkii
CTCTCTCTCTCTCTCTCTCTCTCTCTCTCTCTCTCTCTTTCTCACGTAGACCTGAGAAGTCACGTAAAACGTAATCGTTTTAAGAAAAATATTGCTTCATACTTGCTTTAATACATACGACAATATTCACTTTACGAAGAATTCATGTATACGACATATTAGAATTACGAGAAAGAAGCGAATAAGTTACACACTACATTCGCTTTACGAAGAAATCGCATACCACGTATTCACTTTCAGAAAGCCGGAAAAATAATAGGAAAAAAGGCACAATATAAAAAACATTGTTAATTTATTAAAAAAAATAACTCTCACATACCCGAATCTTTAATTTGAGTTAACATATGCAAGCTTTATGCATGAGATAATCAGACCATAAAATATAAATTAAACACACTATTCTAATTGTTAAAGTCCAAAATTACGATATTCTACCTCAACAACCCGATTACCCCCACCTCCGTCCACACCGAAACACTCTCTTTTCAAAAACAAAAATAAGGAGAAAAGTCGAATCGAAAGAGAAACAAATATTAACGACAGCTTAAAAACAGAATAATTTCTTCTCGAATATGAATAATAAGAATTATATTATTTCTGTTATTCCTAAATTTCACCTCTTAATATGCATACAGAATTTGAAAACTTTTATTTTTATAAGCTTTTAATTAAAATTCAAACAATGATCACAAAAAAACCACATTACTCTAATAACTTAAGTATATATATATATATATATATATTAATATTATATATATATATATATATATATATATATATATATATATATATATATATATATATATATATATATATATATATATATATATATATATATATATATATGATATATATATATATTAGTAGACACGACAAAAAATGAAATATAAACAGGAACAAAAAATGAAGACAAATTTGGTTTTTCTTTAAACAAAGTTACTCAACACAGAAACTATTATTATTATTATTATTATAATTATTATTATTATTAAAATATTGCTATTACACACATAATTTTTGATACGTAACACGAGCACAACAAAGCATGATCAACTTTAATTAATTAATAATAATAATATAATAGATTAATAATAATAATAATAATAACATAACACATACATACACACCACACACACACACACCACATATATATATAATATATTAAATATATAATATTATATATATATATATTATATATATTATATATTAATATATATATATATATATAATATTATATACATATATATATATATATATATATATATATATATATATATTATGCACCGAATTTCTGGCTCCGACTTGGCAGGAGATCAGGGCTTTTTAAGGGTCTGGGTGTTAAGTTTTTTCATAGCAAAATAATTATATTATTGAAGTAATAATTAGACCTTTAATGAAAGATATTATTCATTTATTTATAACTAATTCATGCAAAGAATTTTTAAAAATAAAATATTTTTTTAGTAAAATTTTTTAAAGAAACATCAACAATAAAATAATACAATTAATAGGACTGTATGATACATTTTGCTATTACTATTTGCTGCTATATATATATATATATAATATATTATATATATATATATATATATATATATATATATATATATATATATATATATATATATATATATATATATATATATATATATATATATATATATTAGATGGATAGAATACTCGCAAGTTTTTTAATATTCGTTTCACATTCGCATTTGCGAATATTAAAAAAAATATTCGCATTTACATTCGCTTACATTGGCAACATATTATTCGCATTCGAGCGAATGTGAATGCAAAACGGTCCATGGGAAGCTGTTAAAAATGTATCCACATTTGTAATAAAATGACCAGAATGAGGGGATTAATACCTACTCGAGGCGAGGCAATAATTTGAGTCACTCTCGAAATTGTTGGCAATTTAATGACTTTTAGTATATTGATAAACTTGTACGTACACGAGTACGCACGATCGAGATCAGCTGTTGAAACAATTGCGTAATGGCGTCCTCTCAACTCCTCATCCAGAGTGTTGTTGGGTATTATTTCGATATTGCATCCAATGACAATGCAAAGTGTATACTTTGCAATTCTAATTATTCTCGGAAAGGAAGAGTGACATCTTGGTTAAAAACAAGCACTAGGAAGAATATAAGACATACAGACAAGGAAGAGGTAGAATAGTAAACGAGTTAAGAAGTTAAGAGGAATGGATCTCCATATACCAGATTTAAGAATGAAGCAGATTACTCTTGAAACCTGTATATATAAAAAAAAAAAGACAAGGATATGTGACATTTAAAACAAAAAAAAAACAATGGACGAATGGCAAAATTGCGGCCGATCTTCCGATTTCTCAGGGTGAAGATCCTAATTTCTTAATATCCATTAGATCAAAGGAAATACTACAGAGATATTATTTGAGAAAATGTATGGCTGAGTTAAAAACCAATTCTGATTTAATAACATCTACCAAACAAAATTCCAAGTTAGCTTTCTCCACCGACGAACAGTCAGATACTCAATCAGAAATTTTTTAGTTATCTCTAGTAGTTATTCTGACTAGTCATGCCGTAAACAAAGTTTTCCAACGCTAAAATTTTGAGTTGTGCACCGAACCACTTACTGAACGTCACACGAGTGAATATCTTAATGACGTATTTAACGGAATGTTGGGGAAATGGAATCTATCTCCAAATGATGTTCACGAGCTGGAGGAGTAGCACTCGGCAAATGATGATAAGGATGCAAGATCTTAATGAATCTGACAACTTGTGCGGCTGCTTTAATGATAAAATAAATGTCTTAACATTCCACGACAATTCTTTTCTGACCAACTACTGTATAAATGTACTCCAATCCTTTGAAGACACCATGATAATCATCAAAATCTTGTCCTCAATAGCTGGCGTCATTCCTCTTGTAACTACTATGAGGAGAGTATTATTACCCTCAGAAAATGACAGTCAAGGAATAAAAATGACAGCGAAAATATTGACAGAAATTAACAAAAAGGTTCGATTTTAGAGAGCAGCGACTTGTATTCTATAGCTACTGGTTTTGAGCCCTAGAAAAAAAACAAAAAAAAACTTTCACTTCTCAGTTTTTCAAGTAGAGGGTTATTTAATGTCAGCGTTGGCCGAAAATGGAAAGAAATTCAAAAAATACAAGTTTGAAATTGTCCAAGGAAAAAAAATGTTGCTTCAAAACTATCCACATTCACCACTGTCACCGATGTTAATAAAGCAATTTTAAATTCAAACAGTGGTGATAAAGATGAACAGCTGTTTAAGCAACACAAAAAAATCATCGACGTCAAAAAGAACCCATTTTCCCTTACGCAGATCCTCTTATATGGTGGAGGATGCATGCGGAGACGCATCCAATCTTTCACAGTTAGAAAGGATTTACCTTGCTTGTCGGCAATGAACTATTGACAGTAAATGTCTCTTTAATGGTGCTTTCCTGACCTATAATTAAAAAAAAACGTAGTAGATTAAATGCTGAGAGAGAGTTGAAAAATTATTATTTTTGATGCATAGCCTTTCATCAATTTATTCCAATTATTGATAACGTTATCAACTGTAGCCCTGGAAATTACAAAAGTTGCTTTCCTCTTCCAAAAAGGCGGAGGTTGGTGGGGTGAGAGTAAGAGTGGAACCTCGTTCCTGCATATTGGAATTATAGGAAATTGAATGTATTTTAATTCACTCGATTTTTTTATGAATGAACTCTTAATAACAAAACTAAATATTACAATTTATATTTGGAATGACAAGTGGTACATTACTGACAATATGTAATAATCGTATTCATAATCGCATTCGAGAATAACAAAAATATATTCGCATTCATAAAAAAAAAAAAAAAAAAAAAATAATTACATTCGCATATTTATTAGAAAATAGATATTCGGTCCATCCTAATATATATAATTATATATATATAATACATATAATATATATTATTATATATATACTATATATATATATATATTATATATAATATATATATATATATATAATATATATATATAGTTATATTATGATATAATAAATTTATATATATTAATATATATAGTAAATTAATATTTACTATATATATATATATATATATATATATATATATATTAGAGATGGACCGAATATCTATTTTCCAATATTTTGCGAATTTGTGAATAAATAATAATTTTTTTTTTTTTTTTTTTTTAAATGCGAATATTTTTTTGTTATTCTCGAATGCGATTATAATACGATATATATATATATATATATACTTATATATATATAAGATTATATATATATATATATATATATATATATATATATATATATATATATATATATATATATATATATATATATATATATCTTCCCTACAACACTCAATAAACTAAATACCTTATAATTTCTACAGAGATTTGATAGTTAAATGATTGATATAATACGGCGCAATAGACAGAAAATGGTATTATAGAAGAATGGATATTTGACGCAGTCAAGACATAAGAAGAATTTCTTCGCTCAGTTCAAGGGCGACAGGGCTAGCAACCCGGCCCTTTACTTTGTTTTTTTGCTTGAAAAACTCTTGGACCAGCATCGGAAACTTTTGCGCCTAGAAACAAGATCTTCTGGAGAGCTCTGGGAGAACGATTTTGGAGGTCAAATGGAAGAAGATGCTAGTTCCATTGAAAGGGTGAAAACCCTACCTGAGTATATAACTCAAGGACTAGCATCGAAAACCATTGGGCTGAGAAAGAGTTTTCTAGAGTGCTCCAGGATCAAGAGTTTCGAGGCCAAAGGAAAGAAAATGCTGGCCCAACAGACATGGCGAAAGTCCTACCAGAGAGATGGTGTGTTGTAGGAATATATATATATATATATATTAAAAAAAAAATATAATACTAAATATATAGTATTTAAAATATATATATATATATATATATATATATATATATATATATATATATATATATATATATATATATATATATATATATATATATATATATTTATATATATATATTATATATATATATATATAAAAAAAACACGTTTTTTTTTAAAAAAAAGACCAAAGGCCAAATTTTTTTGTTTTTTTTTGTTTTTTTTTTTTTAAATTACTTATTTTTCATATATATCAAGTCTTTTTAGGGTATTTAGCATTAAAATACAGTAAATACAATATGTTAAAAGAGGTATACAATATATAAAGTAGAGTTTAGTACTTAATAAAGTTTATTAGTGCCTCTAGGCATATAAATTATTACATTTCACATGATTGATTATTATTATTGTTATTATTATATTATTATTATTATATTCTATATATATAATATATATATTATATTATTAATATATATATAAATATATATATATATATATATATATAATATATATATATATATATATAGTATATATATATATCTTCTCACCCTTTTTCTCCCCAAAGACTGGTGGGTAAGGTGCCGCGTAACAAGATCAGAAAAGAAAAAGCATTTGAAGAATATGACAAAAGTCGAAAAGAAAGCCCCAGCCTTACCCCCCCCCCCCTCTGTTCCCATTAATTAGTAAGGACTCGTTCGCAGTCAGAAAATCCACCCTATAGCCTCACCGGACTGCGACGGACCCTCACTATGGTAAATTGCTTCAGTGTAAGGGTTCATCCCTTACCCAGGTGGGCCACAAACCATACCCCCTCAACAAACCCCGCCACTTCTCTCTTATTATGCACCTTTATTTCTCGCCTCTGCAAACTCACATTCTCTCCTTCAGACATTCGTTTACTGGACTCAATCCAATTTTTCTTCGATCTCCCAGCCGGTCGGTTTTCAACACACTCGCCACTATACATCTGCATAATTCTGCATCATTCTTCCTTTCCACATGACCAAACCATCTCAACATACTTTCATTTATTCTCTCGTTTACCCCTTTCTTCACACCACACAACTCTCTATATGTTCATTCCTCATTTTATCAATTCTTCTCACATTCTAGCATGCCCTTAAGATTGTCCCAGTTGAACACATTGCAACTTTAGATCTATACTTTCTTATTCCAGGACCATTAGTCTCATACATACAATTAACACAGTAACACATACTGTCATGGTAAGACCCTAGAGCACTAAAGACTTAGGTCCCTTTACATTCACCAACGATTTAACTGCCCCAGCCACCTTCCTGCCATTCACAACTTTCCTACTAAACTCTGCATCATCTGTTCCCTTTTCATCCAACATCTATACTAAATATTTAAACTCCGACACTTGTTCCAGCTGCTCACCATCTAACATAACTTCACACTGAGGACTGTCCTCACTCACAACCATAACCTAACTCTTATCTACGTTTACTTTCAAACCCCTCCTTTTACACACCCTTGCCCAAATCTCTCTACCAATCCTTCCAAACTCTTCGCCACACAAAAACCAAATCATCCTCATATAATAGGTTGGGCACCCTCTTCCATTCTCCATCATCTAACACCATTTCCTGTCACGCCCACCTTCAATTCTTCATAACCCCATCCCATATACAAATTAATAACCAAGGAGACATAAACACAACCCTGCCTCACTCCGCTATTAATACTACTAAACCAATCACTTTTGACACCATTTATTCTTACACACGCCTCACTATCGTCATACATACTTTTGATTCCATTAAGAAGCCTATCACCAACACTATATATCACTAACACCTGCCATAGACCTTCCCTATTAACTCTATCATACCCCTGTTGCAAATCCATAAAACCTAAATACAATTTATTGTTCCTCTCTCATTTTCTCTATCATTTGCTTCAATGTAATGTAAAGATTTGATCCACACATCCTCTACTACTCCTAAACGCACCTTGTTCTTCACCAATCAGTCCTCACGTCACTCGGCGCACTCTTTCGACCAAAATATCAGCATATTACCTTCCATACCACGCTCAATAAACTAATTTTCTTATAGTTCCTACAGCTCCCTTTATCTCCGAAAACCTTATATAACGGTACTATTACTGCTCTCCTCCAATGCTCTGGACTATACCCTCCATAAACGCTTTGTATTACACAACTTCAAGATCCAATCAATCACACATCTTGCCTAAGTTCTTGATCATTTCACCAGTAATTTCATCTATACCTGCAGATTTACCAGGGTTGGCATAAAACCCGGATTTTTTGAAAAAGCCCAACCCACTCCGGGTTTTTTGTCCTTTTCATTCATATCAAAACCCGACAAAAACCCAGGGTAAAATTGGCAAAATGGGCAAAACAACAGAACTTGACAATTACGATGCTTACTATATATAATATATATATATAATTATAATATATATATATTATATATATAATATAGTATATATATATATATATATATATATATATATATATTTTAATTATTTATATCAATATATATATATATACATATATTATATATATAATATATAGTATATTATATATATATATAATATATATATATATATATATATAATATATATA
>JABUQX010030347.1:55000-58771 GCA_015478945.1 Trachelipus rathkii
ATTATATATATATTATTATATATATATAATATATATTATATATATATATATATATAGTATATATATTATATATATATTATATATATATATATATATATATATATATAAATATATATATATATATATAATATATATATATATATATTTATTATTATATATATATATATATTATAAAACCCAACCTTCTAAAAAAAGGTATATATAATTCAGATTAATAATTTAAACAAATTGTTTGGTTTTGCTGTTTTTCAAATTGGTGGATTTTCAAACAGATAAGGTGCGACGGAGGGGAAATTTCCAGTGACGAACCGTCCAAGAGAGCTTCTTCTCTAACTCCCAACTTATCGATTTGCCTTCGCGTAAACAACTGAAACTGATTAATATGATTGGAGGAGTTTCGCTCGCCTCTTTCGGACTTTGTGAATGACTCGGCGCGGACTTCGAGTCTTACTTATAAAAAAAAAAAAAAGACCAAGATAACGAGAGTCAAGACTCAAAAAAAGTCAAGTCAAATTTACTGTTTTTTTTTTTATATATTTTCTTAAATAGTAAAAAAAAAAAAAAATTAAAAAACAAAATATAAATAAAAGTTGTAAGAGAGGATTATTGTAATTATTTTAATAACTTGATATATAATTTTCATTATTAAAAACTCATTCTACTTTCATTCAATATTAAAATATTAAAGACGTTGTTTTTAACTTTAAAAAAAATAAAAAATCTAATATTTTATTTTTGATAACGAAACACGTGTATATATATATATATATATATATTATATGATATAATATATAATATTATATATATTATATATATATATATATATATATTATATATATATATATATATAAAGTATTATTATTATATATAATAAATATTATATATTATATATATATATATATATATATATATTAGGGATGTTTATAACTTGTACCGATAGTTATCGTATCGGCTATCGGTAAGTATCGGCCAATTTTTGATGGTTATTCGTTATCAGGGTATCGCGTTGAAATGACCGATACTTAGCATACTTTCTTACTTTATTTGGATTGAAAAATTATGAGAAACTTTAGATTCAATAATAAAATCTAGTTCGATATAGATAGCTAGTACCAAGTTATGTTTTTTTTCCTCGATTTCCTTTTTAACTTAGATTTTTTAGCGTTTTCTCCAACTTTGGTCTTTAGCGTAAAACTTTCATTTAATGATCTATTATTAATTTTATACAGATTTATCTACTTTTTCAGTTGATCATAGTAATTTATTATTATTTTTTTTTTGTACTCAATTTCGTGAGAGTGCGTGGTGTTTTTAAACTTTATTGATTATTCATTCATATTTTAGATATTTGCTTTAAATAGGGTTTTATCGTTTTTTAAAATTTACGTTTTTTAGCCGTACGAATAAATATTTTCCTCATTTTTCTTTGGGTTTTTGTTTATTTGTTTCATATGCTGTTTTTTTTTGTGATTGCGTGTGCGTGCATGATAGCAGATTTGCACAGGCGTGGATAGCAGATTTGCACAGGCGTGCCTTTCTTTTGACTTTACCAACATCAATGGCTTGCACTCTAACTCTGCATCCATGGAATACTACCTCTCTAACTCTAATACCTAATTTTATGCTCTTTGTCTGAGACCCAGGATGGGCTAAGAATTATCCTTCAACTCGTAATATATCCAACTAATAACTTATTTTTTTTCAATTTTCCGCTTGAAGGTGGAGTATTGTGGCCTATTAAATATTAAACATCCTATAACACGTCTCGTGATCTCGAATTCTCCTAATTCGATGTACTGTTTGCTTAAAATCTTTCTCCTTTTACTACAACATTCTTATGGCTTTCTGCTACTGTTTCTACCTAACAGAACAGATTTTCATGCCTTTTTTGATTACCTTACTACTTTCCACGAGACTTTTTATCTTCTCATCCAAATACTGAGGTCCTCTATTTAGGGGATTTCAATGTTCACAAAACACTGAATTTTTGGGTTCCTCTCGTACTGATTTAGTTGGGGAGGAAGCCGAATCATTCAGTATTTCTCAACGATCTGGAGCAACTGATTAAATAATAACCTACACACATTCCGGATCGTCCAAACCGATTTTGAACACACTTAACCTATTTTTCACCACTAGTCCTTATCTCTATAAATACACCACCTTCGCCTCCCTATCGGTATAAATCTGACCCCAACCTTATATCACTTAATTTTATACTTTCTCTCCAAACAGATCCATCCTGCCTATGCGGTTATTTTTTCTGGCACTTTGATTCGGGGCCGACCATTCGGGGGGCATTGCGGTGCTTCTACGCTAACTATAATTGAAGTGACTGCTTTTACTCTCTTTTAAGACGCTTCAGATTCTGCCCAAATAAAGTGGGAACTGTAATTGTTAATGGGACGAGCATGAATGAGCAGTTTCATTCCTTCTTGGACTAAATTTTTTTCTCCTCATCCTAATAATCCATGGTTTGATCGTGCTTGTTCCTTGGCCATTTAGGCTAGAGGACAATTGCTTATCCGGGTGTGGAAAAATTTCTCAGTTCCTCCATATTCACTCTTGCCAATTCTAAATTCATTAGCTAGACAATCAGTATGCAGGGATACTCTTCGACGAGGAAAGCGGACTTTCATAAAACGAAAATGCGCTGACCTCCTTGGTTCTCCTACTTGACAAATCTCTCTGGATTCTTCCCCGAAAACATCTCAAAACAACTTCTGTAAATCATCCAATATTCCTCCTCTTATTTCGCTCTGATGTTTCTGTTAGTTATAAATATCTCCAACTTGAAAAAGGCCAATCCATCTCTTTGGCCTTCCTATTTCTCCTCTAATTCACCTGAGACGATTCCTACTGGATAATTTCCTCTTCCTACATCCCATTCTCCTCTTCAGGTGTCTCATAGAACTGTCCTATATAACTCAAATGATCAATTTATATTGAACAGGTGGCATAGAGTCCTGCCATAAAATTAATAAAGAACGTTAGGAAGGCGGGTGGCCCGGATGGCATTCCTCTCCGAGTTTTGAGGAAGTGTGCTTCAGTTGCTGACCCCCACCCCTCGTTCAAAACATTATTCTCTAACTGCTGCCTCAAATAATACAATAGCACGACTCACCCTCCAGCTACGATGTTGGACGGCGCGCATATGTCCACCTATTCCGAAAAAATTATGCTGCTCTCATCCTAAAATCCCAATACAACTATTCAAGCCCCCCCATTATAGCTCTTCCACTTGTATATCTACTCTAAGATTTAATCGCGCACCTCTTTATCCAACTGCACTCACTATACTCTAGATCATCTGGATCTCCATTTCCCATCTTTTCTTGAAATTACCACCCGAGCGAGCGCTTATCACCGGTGCTACACCCCACTAACGAGATAACCTCTTACGACTGGCGACACAACCTCACTTACAACCATATACTTTCCCTAATATACACAGATTTTAGAATGCCGTCTACTTTCCGCCCTTAGCACCTCTCCAGCGTGAAGATATACTGTGACTCACACACAACCACATAAAACCTCGTCGACACCAACGGCACTGGTAGACTAATACTATCCAGAACGCATTTTGGACACTCCGGGTATATGGCACGACCCCTCCACTCACACTCGTCACTGCTCTCCAAGCTCCCTTCCGTTTGGGTGTACAAGCTTCTTGCATCTTAGTGCTTACGTTATCCTGCTCTAGCAATTTCGTTTCAAATCGCTTCAATGTTGGCTGTTTGTTGATGGCGGCGACCTTCTTCTTTTTCT
>JABUQX010030348.1:0-10000 GCA_015478945.1 Trachelipus rathkii
AGAAACACATTAGAAACTTTATAGCATGAGTGCAACTATATGCTATTTTGGTAAGAAGCCCGACTACTATTATTTTAATGAAAAAAATGGAAGGGAATTTTCCCAGACTTCAAAATGGACAAAACTCTCACGAATGGGCAGGAAACAAGGTTGGTGGAAAATTTCGATTGATTGTTATGATCTAATAAATTTTTAAAAATTGTTGAAAAATTTAGAACTCGAATGGATCAAGAAATTAAACCTTTTTTTCAAAAAAACAGATCTTTTCAAGTCTGTAAGAAAAGCAAATTTGTTATAGTTTATTTATTTATGTCTTTAACTTTTTTTCTCAAGCACTCATCCATTGTACATTAAATTCTCTATAATTGAAACGACGACATTTATGTCCCATTCACCATTAGAAAATGATGTGTTTTGTTTGGTTTCTAACAGAAGCATCCGGCAAATCTTTCGAAACGAACTACCAGATTGCAACAAGAAGGAACTCTGTTTCTGATGTCGAAAGAAAACAGGCTGTATTAGTCACGCGCAGATGTGCAAAAATGAAAGGTACTGAGCAAACCTGATTTATTTTGCTGGCAATAGTTTTTCGACCTGTTAGAGAGCAAGTTCATGAATCATAGATCCATACTAATCTGCTGAGACACTTATTCATCGTCTCTAAACTTTAAAATTTTTGCGAATTTTCTAAATAAATTTGATCTGTACAGTCACATTTTAGATTTTTAAGGATTTTAGCATTTATGTCCTCAAAACTTGTACTTGCAAAAAAATTTTCTTATCAGAGGATCAAACACATACTTTTAATTCTACAGTAGGAGAAAGCCTAACAGAACTGACTTTAATGAACAGACTGTTGCCTTTACACAATATAAACGAAGGAAGTTATAAATAATTACAAAGTTAAGAGATCAAAGTTAAAAATTTTTAATATGAATAAAATCCTTTTGTAAGACCTGTTATTGAGTACCATAGTGTTACATTACATTATTCTATTCACTTTGGCCAGTGACATATATATATATATATACCTCTGCATATACTCTTACCTTTACTCTTTCCCTCTATATCTCTCTCTACTATATGCTATGCGCCTATATATATATATAATCTTATTCTAAAACATCAATTCTAGTTTATTACGGCCAGATATATTTAGATATAAATATATATTTGACATCCATATCGAAAACTAACTAAATATATATATATATATACATACATAAATATCTTTTTATATATATATATATATATATATATATATATATATATATATATATATATATATTTATTCAACAATATAAAGACTCCGTTAATATAAGGTTAGGTTAATTTGGGTTAAAGTTAGGTTAGGTTAGGTTTAGAACTGATTTGAACCACCAAGACAGTTAATATATTGCCAAGGCAACAAAATAGCGATATCTCGAACAACGTTTTGGCTCACCGCAGATCAAACACTTTATAATGGCTACCTTGCCACCTCTTACTATATACCTGCTATATATATACCATATATATATATATATATATATATATATATATATCTCTATATATACGCGCCATACTATATATATACCACTATACTATATAACAGAGGACACTCCTTTAAAGGATGTTAACGATATATATCGAACGAGCGATGTAATCGATTTTTTTTTTTCGATTATTTCAGGCAATAGAGCGTGAGGGTTGACAAAAGTTTTTTTTTTTTTTTTACACTAAAGAATACCCAAGATTAAATAGCAAAGATGTCAAAGAAGTCAGGGTCTCTCGGCCTCAGCGAAGGATGGCAGAGGCTTCGTCCCATACATACTCCATTCTGGCCTCGAACCTTAACAAAATAAATAAAAAAAAATTAAAAACAAAATTAACATATAAAAATTAACATGATATAAAAAGCAACATGTGACAAACTCTTTCTCTTCTTTTATTGGAGTTTGGATTAATACGTCACAGTTTTGCATGGGTGAACGATTAGTGTTCAAAACTGATATTTCGATATCTGATGATATTTTTATGTAACATCCTTTAAAGGGAAGATTACTTCTATATATGTCTTTGCACATATATATATATATATATATATATATATATATATATATATATATATATATATATATATATATATATATATATATATCTATATACTTTTATATTTTTATATATATATATATATAACAATATATATATATATATAATCTTATTCTTAACCCCAGAAAAAAATTCTGACTGCGGCCATATATATATATATATATATATATATATATATATATATATATATATATATATGCTAACTCTTTCACTATATATATATGCTAATATATATATATATACTAATATATATAATATAACATATATATATAACAACAATATAACAACAACAATATATATATATATATATATATATACATCATATATATATATATATATATGCTGTATATATATTTATGATTGTGTGTACAGGGACCACCACGGCGCGCCGGTTGCGCGACTGCCGGCACGCCGGCGGCTCAGCCTCAATCAGGAGAAAAGTCCCTAGCAAGGAAACGATATAAAAGTTGCGGTCGGAGAATTAAACCTATAGAGGATGTTTAAATCACACAGGAAGGAAAAAATACTGTCGCACCGAAGAATGAAGATGTGCGCTGAGAGGGATAGTACAAGGCGATGCCGGACGAAACAGTATTACAAAACCCGAGGAAAGACATGAGGTTGGAGGGCAGATGAAACATCGCAACCCGCAAACACATGAAAAGAATTGAAGAGCAGCAACTCGTGCAGTAAAACGGGCAAGGTGGTTCACCATATCTTTCGTCATGAAAACCATGGAGATTGAAATTGGTATATACTATTCGCAATCAACCCAGGACCACACTCAAAGGCGACTTCTCCTGCACAAGAATAAGACCAGTGTGTGGGGGCTTGACGGAACGGCCAACGGCGCCACGATTATCCTCTGACCAACATTCTTGCCAAGAAAGGAAACCGCGACGAATGGAAATATAAAAATCAAACAGGAAGGCTTCCCAGTCCGCAAGAATCAGGAGGAACTGTTCATTTTGTAGTACGTTGGTCGCTGCATGTTTAGCTTCCCTGTCGGCTCGCTCGTTCCCGGAACACCCGTATGGGAAGGGACCCAACAAGAACGTAACGAAAATACATGTAACTGCAGCCAGGCAGAGAGTCTCTGGATGGTAGAGACCAAAGAGTTTCTCTAAGAGCGGTCAAGCAACACTTGAAGGGCACTTCTGGAATCGGAGAATACTGTGTAATTACCCACTGATGGGAAGCCGCTCATCCTGTGAACTGCCATAGCCACCGCAACCAGTTCGGCAGAAAATACAGACGAGGAAGTTGGCAGAGTGTGAGATGCGGTAAACTCGGGGAAAACAGCCGAAGCTCCCACTCTCACATCCGTTTGAGCCGTCAGCGACCGAGTCGGGTGAACCTCCAGTATGGGACAGAAAAGAATCTCTCAACGTCGCCGGGTGTGCATCAGCTTTTGCTAGTGAATGTATAACAAAGCAGACAATGAGGGGGGTGGGGGTGGAGAAACCCATGTTGCAGAGGAAATATTGAAAGCATACTACAGAACACCTCGGAGGAGTAGGTTGAGGAAATGGAATATGTAATTTACAATCCAAGTAAAATGGTCAGTATGAAAGATTGTGGGGATTCGTTCAATGACAGAGGGCAAGGGAGAGGAAATAGGAACCTGAACGCGGAGGAACAAGGAGCACATGAACTGTTCTCTCCCACCAGGAACTCGTATCACCCCGTCTCCACTAGGCTCACCTTCGGAGAAGAGCGAAATCCTCCAGTCGCTATCAGCAGGCCATCGTTTTGAATTGGGTTGAGAAGACGGAGGTACGACTGGAAGGTTTGACTATAAATGGCACAACCATAGTCCAGTTTGACCTTATCAGCATGATGTGCGTACGCTTCGCTTTCTGTAAGCACCCCAAGTCTAAGAGGTGAGGTGCCGCAAAAGGTCCAACGAACGACGGCAGCTAGTTCTGAGATGCGTAATATGAGAGAGGTACGTAAGACGCTCATCGAGCAACAGACCCAAGAATCTCATCGTAAACACCAAACAGATGGAAGAATCATAGAGGGTCAAAGAAGGAAGCGAACGTGCCCGACCACCACGTCGGGAATTTTTCCTGAACTTCATGGTCTTTGTTTTCGATGTAGAGAAAGTGAAACCCCGTCAATGGCCTGCTGAAGCTGACGCTCCATACAAGGAAGCTTAGCCCCAGTGACATAAAGTGAAAGATCGTCGACATAGATGGAGTAGCGGGCCGAGTGTTCTGCATGGTGATTCGACTACTCCATTGAAGCCTATTGCGAAAGGCAACACACCCAACACACTGCCACCCCCTCATCCATGACAAAACATTGTGACAGAGTGGGGCCGCAAAGAACAAGAAACGAGCGATCTAACATCAGTGCCTGAAGGAAAAGAGGGAGTTGCCCCCTGAGACCTAACGAGTCAAGGTTTTGCAAAAACCTCCACCCTCCATGTGCAAGTTAAAGGTAGTTGTTTTCCAGACTTTACCAGTGGAGTATATATAAGATTGAGCAAAGCGGTTAAGTCTGGAGTCAGAGAGTCGGACATAGAAAGGATGATATTGTGTAGCAAGGCGCGTCTCACAAATCCTCAGAACACCAGGCCTATTAGAAGCTTGTTTAAAAAGAGAAATAATGATCTTAACACCTTTAACAAGAATTTTAAGGATATATGAAAGTTTGAATTGTGTGTTTACGATGATGTTTTTATAGTTGTGTGGAAAATTATGTCGAGTAGTAAGATAATGGAATTGAGTTTTTGAGAGCCACTTGCTGTTGGGTTGGACATCTTTCAAGAAGAAATGAGTAATCAAGAGTGGAGTCCTCAACAAAGGAGTGGATAAGTGATGAAGTAATACAGAGAAGATCAATAATGAAGAAAACAAAGAGAGTTGGGATAGAGCAGAACCCTGAGGAACACAACTATTTATAGGTTTAAAGGATGAACGATGGTCGTATACAACTGCTGCTATAGATTGGTAGGAGAGGAAAGAAGAAAGAAGGCCAAAGAATGAATACCGAAGAAGCTAAGTTTAAAACTCAAATCTTTGTGCCACTCTATCGAAGGGTTTTGATATGTCTAGAGCCACAGAAAAGGACCAAGAATCAGATTGAAAGGAGAGAACATTAGTAGAACGTTTCTTGAGAAAGTCATACTGACGATCAGAGATAAGATTTAAAGAATTAAGATATTTCCAAATTTTCCTGCTAAGGATAAATTCGAAAACTTTAGAAAGAGAGGATGTCAAAGCGATAAGACGATAATTTGAGGACTGAGAATGGTCCCCTTTTTCGGCACAGTTTGAATGGGCACACGTTTCCGGCAGGAATGGAAGGCCAAAGTAGATAGACCGAGATGAAATACTTTAACAAAGTATGGTGTAAACTTGGAAGCATAAGTTTTGAGAACCACTGAAGAAATACCATCAGGAACGTACTCCTTCTTAATGGTAAGCTCAGTTAGAACGGAAATAATGTCTTTAGAAGAAATTACAATATTAGGTATAAATTAGTTGGAGGAGTGTGAAAATAGGAATAAACCGGAATCGCCCAAGGTGGAATTACAGGGTTGAGCGAAGAGCTCAGCTTTAGTGGATGGTAAACAGCAGTTGCTCAGTCGGAAGATACTAGAGGGAAAGAGAAAGAAGCATAGTTAGAAAACATTTTCTTTGCAAAATGCAAGAAAGGATGAGAGGAAGAGGAACCAGAAAGATTTTCGCATTTTCTACGGAGAAAAGAGTTTTTAGTATCAAGGAAAATGTATTTCCACGCTTTCGGGATGAAATATAGGTTGCGTGAGCTTCTGATGAGAGCGACGGTAATTCTTGAAAACGGCGTCCCTGTACTGAACAGAACGAGAACAAGCAGACATAAACAAAGGTTTGTTAGGTTTAGTTAGGTGCCATTTCTATTTCGTTTTTTTCATAAGAAAAGTGTTGCCATCTAAATATATATATATATATATAATAATATATATATATATATATATATATAACAACTATATATATAATATAATATATATATAATATGTATATAATATAATATATATATATATATAATATATATAATAATATATAATAATAATAACCAACAATAATAACTAATAATATGTATAATAATAATATATATATGCAAAGCAATGTATATATAATAATATAATAGCAATAATATATAATATGTATATAATAATAACTATATTATAATAATAACAATAACTTATGGTTACAATGATATGAAAATTAATATGTCAATACCCTAAAAAATGGCCAATATAACAATATAACAATAACTACTTTATATATTAATAATATATAATAATAATAATATATATATATATATATATATATATATACTATATACTATATACCGCTATAGCAATATGCTGCTGCTCAACATATGTATACGCTGTTATTTTCGTCGCCAATCGACACTTATTTTCATGTAATTTTATGAAGAAAATAATTGCAAATTTATTATTCTGCAATATTCCGATATAGAATAATTATTTAAGAGCTTTCCCTTTATATATATATATATATATATAGCATAACATATATATATATATATATATATATATATATATATAACTATATACTTATCTTACTATATATATATATATATATATATATATATATATATATAACTATATATATAAAGTGTCACCTCGCTCTCAACCCCACGCGGTTGTACTCATTAAATGGCTCACGAATCAGTTTTTCCAGGCGTTCTTTTCTTTGTCAGTGGTGCAGTGGTGCAGTTGCTGGCAGTGAGACATGACATTCATGCATGCAGTACATTGGCATGTGCCTCTGGAGACCCCCCTTTGGGTGTATCAGTCTACCCAAGAACTTACGTGGAGAGGTTAGCAGATCTGGGGCAGAGACGAGTGGGATTACCATATATATATATACATATATATATATATATATATATATATATATATATACTAATATATATATATATATATATATATATATATATATATATATACTATAAATATATATATATATATGCTGCTGTGTTAATTACTGCTATATAAATGATTTAAAAATTTTAAATGATTTAAAATAATAAAATCTAAAATGTTAAATCTAACAGGGAAAAGCTAAGAATTTTAAATTTAACTTATTTTTCTGTTAGATTTTCCATTTGATATTGACGAAACAAATTTTAGTAAAGTTAATAAAAGTACATTTTAAAAATATTTATATTTTAAAAAATAGAATAATACCTTCGTTGTACACTTTAACATCTTCAAAACTAAACAATTCATATAATATATATATATATATATGTATATATATCTATATGTATAATAATATATATGTATATATATATATATATATATATATATCTTTATTAATATAATATATATATATATATATATATATATAAATAATATAATATATATATGTAATATATAATATATATATAATAATATAATAATAATATATATAATAATATATATATATATATATATATATATATAATAAATAATATATATATATATATATATATATGTATATAAATATGTATATAATAATAACCAATAATAATATGTATATATATATATATATATATAAATATATATTAGCAACCTTAATAATAATAATAAAAATATATAAAAATATAAAATATAATATATATATATATATATATATATATATATATATATATATATATATATATATATATATATATATATATATATATATATATATATATATATATATATATATAAATATAGCTGTATATATTTATATATATATAAAAATATAGGAATATATATATATTTTCGCTGCATATACGCTTTTTTTACACCATACATACCGCATATATATATATATATAACTATATATATATATATATATATATATATATATATATATATATATATATAATATTACAGGTTTTATACCAACATAGCTGATGAGAATTATATATTTTATTTTTATATTATTCTTAGCATTTCATCTTAATGGACGTAGTTGTTAGTGTTGCCGAATCTTGCGCCTAGACTGACCTCTAACCATGGGCGTCGTCAGGGGGAGCCGGGGGCGTAGCTAAAGGCTGCTCTACTTCTCAAAAGCAACACCACTTTTTTTGCGATGCAGAGAGTTTTAGGGTACAGCCCTACATCATATGGCATCATTTCCTACGTACTAAAGGGAACGACTACTAATATATAGAGAGGTTGGTTTATGTGTAATTTTTCTATACTCTTTTAACGCTTTGTTAAAATTGGTAGTATCGTTAATTCGCAATACTAGATCCAAGAATTTTTAATTAGGCCTCGCCTACTTTTGCATAATAATAATAACAACAACAGCAATAATATATATATATATATAGCATAATAACATATATATATATATATATATATATATATATATATATATATATATATATATATATATATATATGCTGCTGTTCTGCTATGCTATATATATATATATATATATGGGACTTGATCTGAATATACCACGGATTGTTGGTAGGCAGCAGCACCGGCAGCATCAGCCTTCAAATATCCGGGTTGGAGAAGATCATAATAATTCCGTATATGTGGATTCTAGAACATCTTTGGAATTACGGTTTCTACTGAAAATACACATGCTTATGCATTGACTTATCTACTTCCTTTCCACATGCTACTCATAACAATCGATGAGTTAAAGGAGAAAAGTTTTAACTGTTTGCTGGTTTTACTTTAAGAACATAAAGAAGAGCTACGTTTGTACAAAATTTTTAAGGACAAGAAAGTAGTGAAGAACTAGAAGATCTTGTTGCTCTATACAGTCTTAAAGTGACTGAACCTTTCTCTTTTAATCGACGAAAAGGCTTTGATACTATTCGCACAACCATGCACCACCAATACGGCGATATCTGCTAGGCGCTTTCTGCGAAGGATCAGACTTGGTTACAGAGAGAGAAGTACTATGGAAGGCGACTTAAGGTTAAACGGGCTAGCCATGATGAGTGTATAGAAGATTTATGGTTGACAAACATGATGCTATTCAACGGTGATTGATATAGGTATGAACCAAAGGAAGTGCTATTCATCTCGTTTTGGCTGCTCCTCGTAATTTTCCATCATTGCATATTGTATTTGATATTCTATTGTTTTAATAAAATAATTTTTTAAAAATATTAATCATTTAATTATCCATACATATCTATACAAATGTTTCTAGTTTTATGTCTTCTTTCTTATATATATATATATATATATATATATATATATATATATATATATATATATATATATATATATATATATATATATACACTCATATAACTTATACCTCTTTTTTTCATTTATAAATATATATATATACGCATGTTTTATATATATATATACCTTTTTATATATATAACCAACAATGGCATATATCTTCTTCTTTATTAATATTGTATATATATATATATATGCTGCTATAACTAACTCTTTGCATGTATATATATGTATAATAACATATATATATAACAGTATATGCTATATATATAATTTTAAGCTGCCCCACCCTAGCTTGGAAGCTGGCGACGCCCATGCCTCTAACCATAAAGGACGAAATTTGGTTGAGAGTGGAATGTACCATAGGAGCTTAAGAAGAACAACTCTTCCAATTTATGTACAAATGATACAAAAAATGATGGCCTTAGTTATGATAAATTGATAAATGTGAAATTTCGCCTGCACGCTAGAAACAAAGTTAATTAAACTCACCCTGAAACCTGGTGATGTGAAATCAACTTGAAAAGTTTCTGGTTGTTGAAAGAAACTTGGTCTTTCATTCGGAGTTCCGGTAGAGTGATCCGAAATTACAGCGCAAAGATTCGAAGTTGGAAGTCAAATTCCAGCCACTTTCCACTCAAACGATATCAGAAAGAAATATCTTTATAAAAACTTAGAGAGAATAATTAGGTAAAA
>JABUQX010030348.1:15000-25000 GCA_015478945.1 Trachelipus rathkii
TTCTACTATGAGGTAGTTTATTTACAACTTGATTTCGGTTTTGAATGCTATGCTTCAGCATTCCCAAAGTTAATGTATCGTATGTACGATCAAAAGGTAGCGTTACATCCACTCTCCAAACCAAAAAACTTGATAAACCTTGGCCAGGCCTCGGATCTTCATTTAAAGTACCTTTGCTAGTGAGACATTGCGGACTAGTTTTCAATTGTCTTGGGATGACTTAAAACTGCAGTACGGGCGAGAGGGCCGGGAGTTTACCATAATCAGTTTTCAGGTGATTGTTTAAAATATATTTAGTGAACCATTTCACCAAAAACATTTTTACGTGATCATTTAAAATCTAAAGTGTATATTGACATTTTTTGGCTAAATTTCAAATTTGCAATGTAAAATATTCAAGGTCTTTGATATTAAGCGTTAGTTCATTCTTTTTGGTATTCAAATGACGTTTATTAGATTTTCAGGGTTTCATTAAATTTGACTTTTGATCGCTTAATTTATAAAGGCTTCATGTTAGTTTTAATATGTAAAAGTTTACATGAGGGCAATAATCAAATTCAGTTGTACATTTGTTCATAGTCTACCGGCAACCTTAAAGGTACGTTAACGATTCTACTAAAAAAAAACTTCAAGTCTTGCAGATGTTGCTCAAGTAGTGGTAGACCAGAAATGTAACATTCCCAAATTCATATATATTTTAAACAAAGGTATTATGAAGGTAATAGCTTTTAAAAAAAGGTTTATGGAAACATTCTTTAAAATGACGAATGGAACAAACCTCACGTAAAATAAGGTTTTTTCCAATTGAACTTGAGGAAAAACAAAGTTTCCAGTTTTTGATGAATTTGCATGTTCCCTTGTATTCCTAATACTAAATTATTTATGTTTGATACGGTTACTTAACAGATGTAATTTTAGTTATATTAAAAAAGTAAATTATTATATAATCTCATTACAGAAGAATAATTACATTCCAATAGGCACAAATGGAAGATGCAGTAATGAATATTTATAATTTCCTAAATTTATCATAACGGAAAAATGAACTCTTACAAAAATTTTAAATTAATTCAGACATCAATATTTAGAGGTAATTTATAAAAGCAAAGTCTCAATTACTTTATTAATCAACCAATATTAAAATTATATATATGGAATTTAATTAAATACTTTATTAATCATTAAAATTTTACATAAGAAATTCAATTATAAATTATTAAAACAACAACAGAAACTACTTAATCATCCATTTCTGATATGATTTAATCAATCGTTTCTTCCACTAGAGCGTTCAAAGCATTGGTAAGAGTTTCAATGTCCGTGACATAGTGTTTTTCAGGTGTTTTTGTGCTTTGCCCAGAATCCTCTTCCTTTTCAGGGAGTTTCAATTCGTCAGCACTAATTTTTTGGTTCATATTAGACTCTCCCAAAATCTCTTCCTTATTAGGGTAACTAGAAGTGTCTTCAGTTTTATGGGTACGGAAAGTCTTCTTTTGGACAGATGGCTGATGCAATGTTTTCTCAACTTCAACATCAACATGGTCTTTCATGTTTGATGCTCCTCCAACTATGTCTTTATCGATGTTTTCATCCAACATAGATTTTATTTCAGTTTTGTTTTCGGGAACAGAGATTGTTTTACCATTCACTTTAAGAAAATAATTCTCGTTCGTATCTTTCTCATTTAAATATTCAATTCCAACGGTTTCTTTCTCATTTAAAGAAATCTTAACGGCTTCTCTATCATACAAAGATGACTGCTCAAAAACTTCTTTCTCATCATTTTGTAATGATATTTCAACGTGTCCTTTCCCATTCTTTAAATGTGATATTCCATCGGTTTCTTTCTCAATCTGTAAAGATGACATTTCAGTTGCTCTCTCATTCTGTAGCCCAATAGCATTCACATTTTGTAAAGACTTCTCAGCATCTTTCTCATTGTTCTGTAGATTCTTCCTAACAGCTGCTTCTACATCACGTAAAAATGACATTTCAACATCATGCTTCGGTAAATAGGACATGTCAACATATTCCGTCTCATTCTCTAAAGGTAACTGAATGTCATTCTCATTCTGAGAAGTTATTTCAGCGACTATTTTGTTATTCGGTAAAATTGAAACTTCAACAACTTCTTTCTTATTCTGTAAAGATGAAAATCTTTCAATAACTCTTTTTTTATTCTGTAAAGATATTTCAGAGACATTTTTCTCGCCCCTTAAAGAATTCTCAATGGATTTTTTTAAATTTTCAAAAAATGGCATCTCGGTGACATCATAATTTGGTAAATAGGACATGTCAACGGCTTTTTCCTTTCCCTGTGAGTCTGATTTCACAAGGTATTTTTTTGCATAATCTAAAATTGACATCCCTTCAAGATTTGGTAAACAGGGCATGTCAACGGCTTCTTTCCCTTTCTCTAAAGATAACATATAAGAAGATTCTTCACTTTGTGGAGGGCTTACCAGACTGATTATTTGCAAATGAGGTTTCTTTGACGCTTTGACTTCTACCTCATTCTTCGAAAATTCTTCTGCCTCAAAATCTTTCGGCTCTACTACCTTGCCATTTACAGGTTTCTTGGATCCTACGGCTCTTCCCAAATCTTTATTAAATATTGTAGACTCCTCGGTTTCTCCCTCGCCCTCTGCAAGTTTTTTCGACTCTCTTTCTATACTCCTCTTCGACTCTTCAATTACTATTTTGTTATCTAGGAGTTCCTTAGGTGTGTCGCCCTGTGAAGACGTCTGCTCTTTTAACTTATCGCTTGATAGATTTAATTCATTTGCAATCTTTTTTTGCAGAGGTGTCGATTCTAAGATTTCTCCGGTTTTTGGTCTTTCTTCATCTATATTTTCAAATTCCTGAGGCATTTCTTTTCTTTTTGTAAATATATCACATGGATCATTTATTTTTTCTAGGGAAATCGCTCCTAGTCCCTCTGCTGGGAAGGACTCTTTGTCTCCGTTTTTTAAAGACTGAAATACTTCGACTATTGCTTTGCTCATAAACCTTTTCAACTCTTCGATTGTTTGTTCAACCAAGGAACTTTTTAACTTCATGTTTTCTCTTTTCATTTCTGAACAAAGCAAAATTAAATCTTGTTCAATTTTAGAATAAGTTTCTGGAGGGTATTGCCTAGCTTGGGACAGAATATTCAAGATTTCTTCCTGAATTTGTAGCAACATCTTCATATTAGCTTCTATAACTTCATGAAATTCTTTTATGACCTTTGACTCCTTTCGAGAAAATTCTTTACAGTATTGATCTTCAGACAAAGTTTTGTTTTCGTCTAAATTCCGAGATATTACCGAAACATCATAACTTAATGGATCAACATTAATTTTTTCCAAAATCGGTGAACTATTTTTTATGTTATCGAAAGATTTTTTGTGTGTTTCATCATTTTTTTCGTGATGTGTTAGCAATTTAACAGACATTGAGGATTTCAACTCTTCGATTGTTTGTTCAACCAAGGAACTTTTTAACTTCATGTTTTCTTTTTTCATTTCTGAACAAAGCAAAATTAAATCTTGTTCAATTTTAGAATAAGTTTCTGGAGGGTATTGCCAAGCTTGGAACAGAATATTCAAGATTTCTTCCTGAATTTGTAGCAACATCTTCATATTAGCTTCTATAACTTCATGAAATTCTTTTATGACCTTTGACTCCTTTCGAGAAAATTCTTTACAGTATTGATCTTCAGACAAAGTTTTGTTTTCGTCTAAATTCTGAGATATTACCGAAACATCATAACTTAATGGATCAACATTAATTTTTTCCAAAATCGGTGAACTATTTTTTATGTTATCGAAAGATTTTTTATGTGTTTCATCATTTTTTTCGTGATGTGTTAGCAATTTAACAGACATTGAGGATTTACAGTCCATGTGTGATACACTCTGCTGATCTGTTGACAAATCTGTGGCTATATCATCGATTGAATTTTCTGAAGTTACTTCAGGAAATTCTTCATGGCTACTTCCTTCAGCTAGCTCCTCTGTAGAATTTTCAGATATGGGTAAAGTATTGGCCAAAGAAGAAGTTTCATTGGATATATTTGCACTCGGTAAATCTTTCTCATTTAAAGTTTGCTCGTTTTTTATTTGTAGGGATTGAGTTACAGAATCTTTCTTGAATTTTCCTCGTATTTCATTCTTTATAGAGGAAGATCCAGAGGGAATTTTATATGATAATTTACTAGCAGTAGGTAAGCAGTTTCGAGGGACTTGCCAAGACGATGAGGTAGAAAATCTTCCTTGAGGCAGGGAGTTTTGAGAATGACTCTGCAATTTGGTTCGGTTTTGAAGATTTGGTTTTACATTCTGTATATTTATTACTGGTCTTTCGTTAACTTTAATACTTTTCTGACTTCCAACTACATCAGAATCCTGTTTTTGACTTTTAGGAATATTTGTATTTTTAGTTTGAATTTGGAGACTAGGTCCTTTTGATTGACCCACAATACCAGTAGTCTTTGCTTGGGTTGGAGCTATGTTCACGGCTTTCGCACGATGATCATTGGCTGATCTATTGTCATGTTGACCTTTAAGAACATCCTTACTTTTAGATTGATATATCTAGTAAAATTTAGTTTTTTATTTGTATTTTTTATTTTTTTATGTTTCCGTTTTGTTTCAAGTTGATTTTTCTTGGTCTGATGGTTTGCCGCTTTTTGGGAAATTTGAAATTTAAATTGAAACAAACAAAAAGCTGGAAACACTCCAGGTGACAATAATTTCCTTAATTTATATTGTTTTATTTTCGTGGTTGCAGTGGAGTATTATTTTTGAATTAATTTAACTAAATTTCGTGATTGAATATTTGTATCTGATATAAGAAATTTTATGTTTTATTTTTATTTATTCTGTTTATTTTTTATTATGTATAATGGTTAGGATTGTAATAGTAAAGAAAAGCTTGAATTTAATTTAATTTCTCATGTTATTTCATTTTTTATATTATATGTATTATATGTAATTGGTAGGATTTTTTTTCTATTTTTTCTTAGCTTTTTGTTTTTCCTGTGAGTTACCTGTGGATTCAAGACTGAGGTTAATAAAATCAAAGTGGAATATAGAACATATAGAAAGCAATAAGAGGCCTGAAGAAATATTTGAAAGATTTAACAAAGAGATAATATTGTTCCACAAGTGTTCAGAAAAAAAATTAGATTGATAAAGAATAAGAGATCTTCAGATTGGAAAAGATTTTTGAAAGAAGTTAAGTTGAAATTTGCATAATCAAAAGGTTTTGAGATAAGATAAAAATTAGATTTATAAAGAAAAAGAAAATTAACGGGAAACAAGAAAATATTTAAAAAATACATGTAATAGTGTGAAAGAATGAAATTGAAATAAACAAAATAAAAGTCGAAGAATAGAAAAGAATCAAAGTGTATAATATTAAAATAGAAAAAGGACTATTAATAAATAAAAACAATTGAAATATTATTCAGCAAATAAACTTTCAATAAGCTTTTGATATTAATTAGGATAAGGTTTTTTTTTTAAGTTTAGCTTGAAGGAAATTATTAATGCGCTAGACGTCCCCTTTAGCCGTGGGGGTTGGTAAGGCCATTGTTTTTTTTTGGGTGTGATTTTTTAGTAGATTTAAGGTAATTATTTACCCTTTACTTTAACGTACCCTTGTTGTGGTGGTTAGGGTGAGAAGACCTGGGTGGTTGTTTTTTTTGTTTTGTTCAATAAACTTCATTATTTTTTTGGTTGTTAAGGGTTTCTTTATATTCCTGTGTTTTATTTGATTGTGTCTTTTTGTTTTGTCTTTGTTTTCCGTTGGGGCGACCCACGACATTAACGAGATACGTGGTGGGGAAAGCAAAACCTACTACAAGGTGCGTGACGAGCATCGGAAAAGAAAAGCAGTAGGAGAGTATGACAAAAGTCGAAAAGAAAGCCCAGCCTTACCGCCCCTCAGACATTAATTAGTGAGAACTCGTCGCGTCAGAAATCGCACCCTAAAAGCTTCAATGGGACAGCGCGGACCCCTCACCATGGGTAGATCGGTCAATGTAAAGGGTTCATCCCTTGGCCAGGTGGGGCCACAACATACCCCTCACAAACCCGCATTCACTCCTGTTATACACCTTTCTTCTCGCTCTACAAACTCACATTTCTCTCTCAAACATTGTTTTACTGATTCAATCCACTTTTTCTTCGGCCGGTTTCCCAGCCGTCGGTTCCCAACACACTCGCCACTATACATCCGCTTAACCAACCGACTATCATTCATCCTTTCCATATGACCAACATCTTAAACATACTTCATTTATTCTCTCATTTAACCCCTTTCTTCACACACCACACCTCTTTCTAATAAGTTCATTCCTCATTTTATCAATTCTTTCTCACACTAGCACTCCCCTATAGATTGTCCCATCTGAGACACGATTAAACTTTACGATCTATACCTTTATTCGCAGACCATGTCTCCCTACTATACAATAACATAGGTAACAACATACCCTCATGTGAAACCCTAGCACACTCAAGACTTAGTCGCTTTACATTCACCAACGCATTTTAATTGCACAGCCAACCTTCCCTGCATTCACAACTTTCTACTAACTCTGGCATCATCCGTTCCCGCTTCCTCATCCAAACACATACCCTAAATATTTTACCTCAGACACTTGTCCAGCTGCGCACCATCTAACATAACTTCAGCACTGAGGACTGTACCTCACTTCAACAACCAATAACCTTTACTCTTATCCCACTTAACTTTCAGCCCCTTCCTTTTAACACAGACCGGCTGCAAATCTCTCTACCAAACGCTCTCATAACCTCCTTCAGATTCGCCACACAGAACCAATCATCCGCAGACACATAGGTAGGGCACCCTCCACTCTTTCCATTCTCGATCATATCTAACACCATTTCCTGCCATCCCCCACCTCTAATTTTCATAACCCCATCCATATACAAATTTGAATTAACCAAGGGAGACATAACACAACCCTATATATATATATATATTATTATATATATTATATATATCTATATATAATATATTATACTATATTATATATTATATAGTATATATTATATATATAATTTATATATATATTATATATATATATTATATATATATATATATATATATAATGGTATATATGATATATATATATATATTTATATTATATGGATATATATATATATATATATTATAATATTATATATATATATATATATAATCTAATACTATATATAATATATATTATATATATATATATATATATATATATATATATATATATATATATATATGTATATATATATATATATATATATATATATATATTATATATGGGGGCCAGGCCTTTGAGTACTCAGCATTATGGGATAAGAAAAACCGGGTGCTTTAAAACTACACTTGAAGCGTTCTTTTTGGGACGATTGGATGGCTTAGTGGATAAAGCACCCGGTTACTGTTAACTTAGCAACGCCGAGTTCCAGTGTTCGAATCCCGCTGATGAAGAGTAAAATCTTCTGACTCATTATCAGTTTAAAATTTAAATTTCCCTATTATATTTATATAATATATATATATATAGTATATATATATTATATAATATATATATTATATCTATATATATATATATTATATATATAATATATTATATATATATAGCTATATATATATATATATATAGTTATATTTAATAGAAGCAAAGACCAACTCCACGTCCACGTCGGTGCCCCCCGGGCAACGAGACAATCATAGATGTACTCGGCTTAAAGGAGAATGATGGCTAGGGCAGGAATAAGGCCCAGCCAAGCCACTGCCCATGAAACAAATTGCTAGAATACTCAAGCGCGAGCCTCGGAAGCCAGACGAAACTTTGGACGACGACCACGGCGAGATTCTTGCGTAGTTAATAATAAGGAAACCACATTTAAAAATTATAGGTACGCTAACATAATGTTACACCTATGGAGAAAAGGAGGAGGAGATAGTGGACATCATGTAAAGGAGAGGAGGATAGATTTGTTGGGGATGGCGGAGATGAGAATGAGGGGTTCTGAGGAGGGTAAAGAACTGGGAGAAGGTTTTATTCTGATATACAGTGAAGTGAGAGAAAGGATAAGGAAACATGGTGTTAGAATGATAGTGGGACCGAGAATATCACCATATATTCAAAGGGTGAAAAATATAAACAAGAGAATAATGATGTGTGTGTTGAAAATCGGGCAGAGGAAATATAGAATATTTCAAGTATACGCACCACAACAGGGACATTCAGAAGAGGAATAAAATAGATTTATGGAGAGAATGGAGGAAGAGGTGGAAGTTTGGAGGAAGGAGAAAGATTGCTTATGGGAGATTTCAATGCCAGAGTGGGAAAGAGAAGAGAAGAGGTGGAGAGAGTTTTGGGTGTGTTTGGAGAAGAGACAAGAAACCTGGAAGGGGAGAGATGGATAGATTATTGTATGAGGAATGATCTGAAGATTATGAACACCTTTTAAAAGCATCGCGAGTCGCACATCTATACGAGATATAGGTTGAACCAAACAACCCAGCAATTTGATCAAAAATCGATAACAGACTAAATGTGAGTATCAGATAAGAGAATGATAAGAAATGTGAAGGTGATACCAGGATGGCGCTGAACGCAGATCATAGATTGGTGGTGGCAGATATGAAGATGGGAGGCGAAAGAACTGTTAAGGAACAAAAAAAAAACAGGGATCAAAGAGAAAAGCTGGGTGAACAAGAGGAGAGAGAAAAGTACAAACAGAAAATGCAAGAAACCTTGAGAAGCGGAGTGGCAAATGAGAGGTTGCAAAATGAAATAAAAGAGTTTGCAGAGAAAACGCTTGGTAAAAGGTGGATAGGAGAAACTAGAAAAAGACACTCACCATGGTGGAACGAAGAAGTGAAAGATGCAATCAGAAAGAAAGCGGAGAAAATGGTTGAAGAGAAGAAGAGAAGAATGGGATAAGGGAGAGAGGAGTATGTACAACAAGAAATGAAGCAGAAAGAATCAAGAGGAGGCGAAGAAGGAAGGAACGGAAGAGAGATATGCGGTCAGAATTCACGAGAGATGTATATGAGGGGAAGAAAAAGCTTTTTAAGATGGCGAAAGCATATAGAAAACCGAAGAATAAAATCAGAAACATAAAGGATAGAAAGTAAGAGATACTGGTAAAACCGAAAGAAAGGAATGAAAGGTGGACGGACCACTATGAGGACTTATTAAACGTAGAATACGGAGCACAAGAAGAAGCGGTGGCTGACAGGGGGGAAGCGGAGGAGGGGAGAGAGGGGGAGGAGGAGATCACAATGGAAGAATATGAGGAGGCTGTAAAAATGATGAGAAGGGGCAAAGTTCCAGGAGAAGATGGAGTGGCAGTAGAGTTGGTGATGGAGGGAGGAGAGGAATTGAAGGAGAGAGTTTATAACCTGTTAAACATTTGTTGGAGAGAGGGAAAAGTGCTGGATAGATGGGGAAAGCTATAATAATTCCAATATACAAAGATAAAGGAGATGCAAGCAACTGTGACAACTACAGAGGAATTTCATTGATGGACCACTGGCAAAAATCTACGAAAAGAATATTGGAGAGAAAGATTTGAGAGTGATTGTGGAGCCCGAGACTGGGAGGAACAGCACGGGTTATAGAGGAGGAAAGAGGAAACGACAAGATCTTCTGTTTACACTAAGGCATGGTTATGGAGGAAGATTTAGAATAATGGCAAGAGTTTTTATGTTGCGTTAATTGATCTGCAAAAGGCTTTTTGATTCTGTACCGAGGGAAACTATGGAGAGTCATGAAAGAAAATTATAGAGTGAGTGGTAGACTGAAGAAAGCAAGTAATGCGTATGTACGAAAAATGTAGTTGTAACATCAGAACGGAGTGGTGAAAACGATATATGGTTTGAAGTAAGAACAGGAGTTAAACAAGGGAGTGTATTTTCGCCTATATTGTTTATATTATATTTAGACATGGTAATAAGTAAAGTGAAGGAGAGATTAGGA
>JABUQX010030348.1:30000-41241 GCA_015478945.1 Trachelipus rathkii
GAGGAGTTGTTTGTAGATTGTGATAAGGGTGTGTTTTCTGTCGCTGAAGTTGTGTTTAGCGTAGTGTTTTGCGAGGCTGTTTGCTTGTTGTTTTGAGGAAGGGAGGGAGTTGTCGGGCAAGGATGGGGATTCGTGTGAGGGAGGGGGGGTGTTTTGCGAATTGTTTAGTTTTTTGATAACCTGCCAGGTTTTCTTATTATCTATGCGCGAGATATTGCTTTGTAGGTATTCTGTAAACTTGTTGGTGTGGTTATGAGATTAGAGATCTTGAGTGTTTAGGTTAGTTATTCGATTTGTGGTTAATGTGGTGTAAGGTCGGAGTTTTTCAGAGGGAGTTTCTTTGTTTAATAAGTTTGAGCTGATTTCGGGGGATAGTTTGGGATTTTAGGATTTTCTGTGACCCCTTAGGGTATGTAGAGGTTTGGCTGATTTGATGATTGTTGTTGTTTAAATGAATTGTGGAGTGTTTAAAGATGTTTGTAGTATTGCCGTAGGGTTTATATGGGAATTCGATATGGTTTAAGTGATTCTGTCCAGTTAGCTTTTTTGTAGTTCGTGTATGTGGTAAAATCTTTTTTTGGGATGTTTGGTGGGGGGAAGGCAGAGTATATGAGGATGGGAAGATGATCTGATTGTAAGGTCGGTGATTGTGTCCCAGGTTAGTCAGTGGTGTAGAGAGGGGGAACAAAATGTGATGTCTTGGGGAGGTAGGGGATTGGTTGGCTTGGGGAGGGATTCCTGGTGGGGAGTTTTTTTAGAGTTACAGGATGTTATGGGGATTCTATTTCTTTTAAGGATAAATGGTTACCCCGGGTTCAGATGGGTAGTCTTTTTCATACCAGGCGTGTGTGGGCGTTTAAGTCGCCTCCAAGGATGGATTTGGGTATGTAGCTATTGTTGATAGGGGGGGGGTGAGGTTGTATTTTTGGGCGGGTTTGGGGTGGTAGGGTGGCGAATATAAAAGTTGAAGATGTTGTAGGTGGTTCTTGTTCAGGAGGATGGAACAGAATTGGGATTTTATTAATGCGGAGGGGAATGGTGTGGAAGTGTTAGTAGTTGTATTATAATATGGTATGCTATTATGGATCAAGGTGTAAAAGGGGTGGTGAGGAGATTGGAAAGGGGTGTATATGGCATCGTAACCATAAAATGTGGGGAGAGTGGGGTATTTTGGGGAAGGGAAGCTTCTTGAATGATAGCTATGTGAATATTGTGTTTTTTCAGGAAATGGTTGAGTTTTATGGATTTGTGTTGGTTAAGCCATTGATATTGAATTGTAGTATGTTGAGTGATTTGGGGATTAGGTTTGGTCGGAAGAGGGTTTTGGTTGGTGGTGGGGGTTGGGGGGGGGGCCCCCCCCCTAAAAACCCAGGGTTTGTACTTTGAAGAACAATTTTGTATCTGGGGAGGATTTCGGACTGGTGAGCAGGTCAGGTGTACCCATTTTAGGCAGCTAACACACTGAATGCTATTTAGTCCAACTTGTTTTTGGCAGATAGGGCAGTAATATTTAGGGGGACCCGGATTGCTCTCGACATCTCTCGACCGGAGGAGTTACAGTCTCCCTATGATGAGAGTAAAGATAGACAGAAAAGGTAGACTTGAGATATAGGATAGATAAATAGGAGGAGGACAATAGTAAAGTAGCATAAAATATGACCTGTGGGGCCGGCCCTAGCCTGGCTCCTTTCGGCGATAACCCTCCTGGTTGAGGGGGGGGGGAATTGTGTAATCTTGCTTGCCCCCCCCCCTGGGGCAGAAATTCTTGTGATTTTCTCCCGGAGAGAATTCAGTCGGTTGCGCTGCTTGAAAGCGTTACACATCACTAATATATATATATATATATATATATATATATATATATTATGATATATATATATATATATATATAATATATATATATATATATATAATATATATATATATTTATATATAGAAATAAATAAAGATTACATATTATATATATATATATATATATATATATATATATATATAACTTTTTAGTTTGTCACTACATTTGATGCTATATGGTCTTTTATAATAAAATTAATGCATACTGTGCAAGTTGGGGCATGTAATAGGTCTCTGATTAATAACCACAATCATTTTAATGTTGTGGGAAATATAAGGGTTTATTTTATTATGATCATTGTTTATTATTATTGTTATTATTTCATTATGTTAGTGGTAGGATTTTTCACTTGATAATTTATGAGTTTTCCTTCTTTTTTTTTTTTAAATATAAAGTTCAGGGAAAAGTAACAAATAGAGAGAGAAAAACAGGTTGTGAGAGGGAAAGCGAGGGATCAAATTGTCAATCAAAATTCTTAAATTGAAGATCGAAGGAAGAACAAGCGAGGGGACAAAAAGGATCCACTCTTTTGAGTAAGTATAACTCGATCGGGAGACGCGTTATGGTAGAGTAGGTTAGAGAATGGGATTTTAATTAGTGTGTATGTGTTTGATTGCAGGTGGAACTTATTCAGGGCAACTTCTCTTGGAAGAGCCGCAGAGTTAAAAGAAGAGAGTTCCGACTCCTAACGAGCCCCTTTGCAAACTTGCAGGTTAAACCGCGGATTCGTTGGAGGTTCCCCAACCCTTCTGCCCCCACCCAGCTGGGGCCAATTGTAAAGTCTGAGCCTTGAAGGTGCTGGTTAATTCTAGTCAACAAATCACGAGACCGGCAGCATTGCAGTAAGAGTTACCCGCAGAGGATTGGAGGCACCCCGGGGTGACATTCGGGGTTGTTGCTGGCTCTCCCATCTTCTTCCGTGCTTTTTTCTTGTTTATTGCTGTTTTTATAATTAATCGAAAAACTCCGCACTCTGGCGGCCATTTAATGAAGAGAATTAATTTGCTATTATATCAAATTATAAATTAAAAAGCGTCTTGGTTTTCCTTATTGTTCCCGATAACGTCGAGGTCTGTTCTAAAAGAGGTGTTATTTTGGTCAATTGGAAAGGATCGCCTGGTTTGGCGATTGCACCTGGTTAGTTAGGGCCATCCCGGTGCCCACCGCTGTGGGAGCCATTGACAAAAGTTGCCCTTGCCAGGGAGACAGGCGCGACCGGCCGGGTGGTTTCACTGAGTCAGTGACCCCGGTCCGAGCTTTTAAATCCACTGGGGATATCCCTAAGAGGTTGCCCTTGCCCAGGGAAACAGGCGCGTTTGACGAGAATCGAGCCATAGACGAGACCACGCAGGGTTCGTCGGAATCGGAGCAAGAGGGAAATCCACCCAAACGCTTACCTCCCGTGAGGGACAGTCGGGAATGAACGAGGGAAGAGGAGGAAACTGGCAGAATCCACGTCTGCTTCTGTGGAGTCGGCCGGGAGGAAAGATCCACCAAAGTGCTTCACTCCCGCAAAGAAGCCATTTTGGGAGGAAAAAAAAAACAGTTGGGAGAACGAGAGAGGGCGGGAAGGGGTTTTCTGTCAAGGGTTGCTCTTATAGGGAACATAGCCACCGCGGGCCAACGAGCAAAGTCCGATACTATATTGGGTCGAACCCTAGCGAAAGCTGTAGCGGGTGGCGAGCGTAAATCCGGTGCTTCACCGGGCCACTTAAAGGGAGGCCTAGAAAACCTCCGCCTCGCTATCCATGGCAGTTGTGAAGTTGTTGCCTTGTCGGATTCGCCACATAGTAACAATTTTTGGCATCCCCAGCGGGATCGTCGCTTTGTTGGCGCGAGTCGCGGTGCGTGACTCGGGTCGGAGCAACATGCCGTTTGATCAGGTTATGCGGAGGAATACCGAGCCAATCACGGCGGGAAGGAAGTTGTTGGTGCATCCTGGGATGTCTTCTTTTCGGGCCATCGTTGTCGTGCAAGGGGTGATGGAAGGAATTTGGAGGACGTTGAATGAGGCTGGGTTTGAGTGGCAACATTTGCGTTGGATTGGTGAGGAATTTATCGAGGTCGTAGGGCGGATAGAGCGGGAACTTGCCCGAAGAGGGAAGAAAAAGAAGTTGGTTCCAGGTTGAAGCGGTCCAGACGGCACTTAGGCAGGAGAGTTGGGTTTCAGATATTATGGTCCGGGATGTTGAGCAGGAGGAGGGGAGTGTTCAGGTGTCAACCATGAAGTAGGGTTTTGGAAAGGTTGAACAAAGGGAAGTGAGTGTCCAAACTCCAGTCATGGAAGGGGGTTGGAGGGCGTGTGAGCGAAGGGAAGCAAGTACCCAGATAGCGGACCTGAACGATGGCCCACACTTGACAAAGCAAAGGGACGCGAGTGTTCAGATTTCAACCAGGGAGGAAGATCGGGAGACGGTTGAGCAAGGGGGCTCGAGCATTCAGGTGACGGATTCAGATGACGATCCGGACGAGATCGAACCGAGCGACGTGGCTACGCAGATGGAGAGGCCAGAGAGTGACTCGGAGTTGGCCGCTCTGACCCGTGAAATTGAGCGGAAGGAGGCGGAAGCCTAGGTGACTTTAGGGGACGAGAGTCTGAAGGTGGCAGATATTAGATGAAAACAAGCGGGAAGATGGTCGCATATTGATCACTCACTGGCCCAGATGGCAGAGGCGATCTCGGAACAGGTTGAAGTGGTGAAGAGCTTGAAGGTGGAGTGTTGTGGGGGAAATGTGACCCAAGTGGCAAAACCAGGGAGTGTGTACAAGGGTGAGTATCAGAAGTCTGGACAATCGTCGGCAGAGCCGATCCAGGCTTGGACAGCAACGGGAATTAAGCAGGAGGGTCGTGGGGATTGTCGGAGGCGTAGTGGTGTTAGTGAATTGAATAGTGCGAGCGGGAGTGGCTGTTAGCAGGGAAGTGGCGGGCATGAGAGGGCAAGAACGGGCTCTTGGGGTTCATTTGGGAGTAGTCAGAGGATAAATAGGGGTTCTTTTTCTTCCAGGAGGTTGAGTTGTTTTTATTGTGGTAAAATGGGGCATGTGAGAGCAGAGTGTAGGTGGTGGTTAGGGGCATGTCTGTTGTGCGGGTCCTTTGGTCATTGGGTTAATCGCTGCCCGGAGCGGCGCGAATTGAACCGCGGATTGCCGCGGAATGGGAAGGGGGAACGTCCTTACGAAAATATGCCTTTAAAGAGCGGAATTAGAGTGACTTTAGGGGCAAATGAGCAGGCTTCACGAGAAAGTAAACAACAACCGATGGACACCTGTAGAGCTCCTCCGATTGAGGGAATGGTAGGGGAAAGTATGGAAGAGGGTGTGACTGAGCCAAGAATTTCCGAGGTTTCTGGTTTTGAAGAGGGGGGTTTTCGGGTCCCAGATAATGTTGAGGAGAGGGTTGGTGTTTCCAATTGGGTCAGGTGTGACGGTGGTGTTCAGAATCAGACTGGGTGTGGGGCTCTCGAAGGGGTTATGAAAGAATTAACGGGACAGGAACCGGGGTTGAACGCGTGGTTAGATGATCGGGAATTAAACCATGGGGAGAAGGGGTGTACCAAGCAGGAGTTGTCAGAGGGTGAGGGCTCATCTAGGCTGGACGGGGACCATCCCTGGTTTGAAGGTGGGATAGCATGTAACTTTGCGATTCAGAGTAAGTGTGGGAATGAGGAGGAAATTCAACGGGATTTTCCCCGGGATCGGGAACGGGTGGACTTTCCATAGTTTCGCAAAATGACGTTTGTGTTGTTTCACAGGGCGGTTGTTGTGTTCCGAGTGATGTGTTAAATAGTTATGGTGAAGAGGTTCAGAGCAGTCACGTTTCGGGTATCGTTGAGTTCGTTTAGGGAGGCTGATTCTCGTATGAATGTTGGTCATGCTGAGGTAGAGATGATGGTTCGAGACGTTACGTGGGATGAGGGAATGGATGATGACGATTATTGGGATCCATCTTGGGTGCTGCCGGAGTCGGTAGTTCCGGGAATAGTGGAACGTTTCGAGTCGGAGTGGGGAAGGTTGGAACCGAAAGAGCCGGAAGCGTTGAAGTCAAAGATCGGAGTCGGGAGGACAGAAGTCATGGTATCGGAGTCGGGAGAGCCAGAAGCGGTGGAGTCAAAGATCGGAATCGGAGTGACCGAGGTCATGATGTCGGAATCGGGAAATTGGAGTCTGGAGTCGACCTGAGTTATGGAGTCTTTCGGCGGTGGTTGCCGGGGGGTGAGTCATGGTACGAGTCGTTGTCCTGTTTTCTTTTTATGGGTCTTATTTATTTAGCGATTAATTATGGTCAATGCATTTTTTTATATTTTTGGGTAATTTTTCAGGTGTACATGTTCATGTTATTTGGCTGATTAAGTTATTCAAGTTCGACCATTGTTATAGTTTTGCTGATACCTTATGCTATTTATCAGGGATTGTAAATGTCTTGATATATTTTTTATTTATTATATAATTATTATTGTGCTATTGCTTGCGTGGATGATGGTTGTATTTTTTTTGTGATTTCCCCGAGTGTTCTTGTTTTCCGGTTGTTTTTGTGCCTGTCACATGGTTGAGTGCCAGTGACCTTGAAAAAAAGGAAAAAAAAAAGGGGTCGGTTGTATTTGTGTTGTTTTTCTTCTCTTGATCATGTTAATAGCCCAAATTTACTAATATTTCATGTTGTTGTTTTTTCTTTTTTAACATGGCCAGTGTTAACCTTGCAGTGTCTTTTTCAGGGATGTCCTTCGTCATCGGCGATTTCATGGCTGCAGAGTGTATGGAGGAGGCGAGGAGGATCACTTGTAGTTGCCCCTTCAGATTCATTGGAGGGTCGGCGATCCCGGCGGAGGGTTTAGTCGAGGTATTCGACGGCCTTCTCGCCGCGGACTTGACGGGAGGCCAGCACGTTATCGTATTCGCTCTCGATGGTGTCATGCGGTGTTCGCAAAAGGGGAGGATTTCGGAAGGGAGACGGGCGGAGGTGATCCTCACAAACACTGATTTAACACCGGCGCGTTGGCTCGAGGTGGCAGCATCGATCGATGAGCAGTGGAGGAGGAAGTTTCTGGCAGTCAGGGTTTTCTGGGCCGCCCCCTTTTTATGTGACTATTATCGGTTCTATACCGAGACCAAGTGGCTGATGATTTGTTTAAAAATTTCATAAGAAGAGAACAGGATTACCAACCCCCACGAGAGGAGGCTTATTGGGGAAATTTGAATCACTTACGAGGAAGAACAGACATCACAGAGTCTGCCTCACCGAACAGAACTTGTGTGGAGGCCCTGCGGGTGGTTATTTGGATTTTATTAGAGGACGTTTAGAAAGATTTATCCCTCGAGCAGCTTCGAGGGACGGGGTGGTGCCTTCAACAATTTACTGGCAGTCGTTTTGGACGTACTTGCACCAATTCCATCATGGGCAGTACGCTCCAGCAATGGAGGGTCGGGTGCCGGATGCGCTTGTCCCTGCCAGATAATCAGCGGAGCAAGGGTTCCGGCGGCAGATTCAGGAATGCGAGAGGAGGGCGAGGGCACGTAAAGTTGGGGGTTCTGAGGCGAAGCGTACAGAGCCGCGGTTCTCTGTTCCGGCTGGGGTGTCCGATGAGACACGTTGGAGGGAGCAAGATGAGAAGGAGGTGCCTCGGGCTTGTCGTCCGCCGGTGGTCCCGGTGGATTTCAGGAAACTGAGGCAGGGGGAGACACCGAGGTGTGTGAAGGGAGTGGTTGGTCCCCCTGTCTCGTATAATGTTCGCCCATCTGGGTAGACTAATGAATACCGGGATTTTGTGGTGGCGAGGATTTTGCCGAGGGGGAGGCGTGTTCTCTCGCGCACAGCGTAGTGTCTTCGAGATGCGGGGCGGGCTACGTCCATCCCGAGTCAGAGTAGCCTGTCCGGGTCCGGCTACACCGGGGGTGATCCTGGAAGTGAGGAGCACGTGGCCCGGCAGTTAAATGTCGCGCAGGGGGTGGTAAGTTTGATGGCTGCGGTCTCGAGATTGGAGGTGAGTGGGAGAGGACACAGGAGTGCGAGAGAGGCGTCGGTGGGAAGAACGGGATCACCGCAGTACCCTCGCGATTTCTTGCAAACGATGCAGGTGGGGGACCCCACCTGTTCCCTTTCTAGAGAGCAGGTGGCGGGGATGTATGAGCGGTGGTGTTTGGACCGAGCGGGCCATTAAAGCAGAGGCGTCCGTGGAGCTGGAGGAACTGCCCTTGGATGTGATATGTTGCTTTCCTTTTATTATTTGGTTAATTGTTTTTTGTCCATTATTACTGATTAACCCTTGTGTTAAAGTGCTCAAATTTGTAGATATAAATTTTTTGCTTTTATGTACTTTTTTTTCTTATTCAGTAACGGTTTCAGTAATTGTTTATGTACTTTTTTTTATTATTCAGTAATTGTTTCACGAGAGCACGTGAATAATATTTAAACTCAGACTGCTACGCGGAGGGTTGAACCAGCGTACTCTCGCACGAGATTCGGTGATCCACCTCCTACGCCACGAGGCGTTGAGAGAGAGAGAGAGAGAGAGAGAGAGAGAGAGAGAGAGAGAGAGAGAGAGAAAAGAGAGAGGAGAAAGAGAAGAGAGAGAGAGAGAGAGAGAGAGAGAGAGAGAGAGAGAGAGAGAGAGAGAGAGAGAGAGAGAGAGAGAGAGAGAGAGAGAAGAGAGAGAAAGAAGATAGTAAGGAGAAAAGGGAAGGAGAGAGAGAGAGAGAGAGAGAGAGAAGAGAGAGAGAGAGAGGGAAGGAGAGAGAGAGAGAGAGAGAGAGAGAGAGAGAGAGAAGAGAGAGAGAGAGAGAGAGAGAGAAGAGAGAGAGAGAGAGAGAGAGAGAGAGAGAGAGAGAGAGAGAGAGAGAGAGAGAGAGAGAGAGAGAGGAGAGAGGAGAGAGAGAGAGAGAGAGAGAAGAAGAGAGAGATGAGAGAGAGAGAAGTAACAAGAGAATATATTGTAGAAGGAGAAGTTGTGTTTTGTGGAGGTGGAGGGTCAATTAAATCGGTTGGTAAGAAGTAGAGGACAAAGTCCTTTGAGTGAGCTAACAGTCTTACATGAGGGTAGATTGTTACTTGTGTTACCTATGTTAATATTATAGTAGTGAAAACATGGTCTGGAATTAAGAGGTATAGATCTAAGTAAAATGTGGTTCAGATGACAATCTTAAGGGCGTGTAAGGTTCGAGAAGAATTGATAAAATGAGGAATGACTGTATTAGAGATTGTGATGGTGATAACAAGGGATAATGAAAGTATGGAGATGTTTTGTCAAGTGGGAAAGGATGATGAGAGTCAGTTGGTTTAAGCAGATTGTATTTGGTGTGGTGTGTTGGGAAATCGACGGCTGGGAGACCGAAGAAAAGGTGGGATTGAGTTCAGGTAAGGAATGCCCTGGGGAGCGCATGCCAGATTTCGGGGCAAGAGCGCCGAGAAAGAATAGGTGCATGATAAAGACTTAGACATGGTTGTGTTGTGCGGGGTTTTGCGAGTTGTGTATCATGTTTGCTGTGGCCCTAATCCACTTGGACAGGGCATGAAGCCACCATCAGACACGCAGTGAGTCCAAAGTGGAGAAGGTCCATCATACGTCCCCGATGAAGCCATCTAGCAGTGAGAATTCTTATCTGATTGCGACGCCCCAAAACACTAAACACTTTCAGATCCAGGCCAATATTCTTCTACTACTCTGTCTACTACTTTTTCTGTTTCCGGTGCATGTTACGCACCTTGCCCGCGTCATATTCTTCTACTTTTTTTGTTTCCGGTGCATGTTTCGCACCTTACCCCCAGTCTTCGGGAGAGAAGGTGGGTGTAGTGATAATAATAATCAATAATAATAATAATAATAATATAATAATAATATATAATAATAATAATAAATAAATTTTATTTTAATATTAAAATCATTCATGCTCCTTATATTTCAACTTGATATTTTATGTAATTTTAATATATTGTATTTCAAAACATTGATTAAAAAATTTTTTAATATGCCAGAAAATGGACAGATATACAATTTCCAGTACTTTAAAATTTAGGGCTTTTAAATTATGATGCAGAAACAATCTTTCTCCAGTTTTTGGTGTAATATTTCGTTAATCAATTGAGAAAAAATATGCCGATTTTGACGATGACGACGATTAGTCGCCTCCATCACTAATATATATATATATATATTATATATATATTATATATATATATAATAGATCTAATCCCTATATATATATATATATATATAGTATTATATATATAGTATATATATATATATATATTATATATAGTATATATAATATATAATATATATAATATATATATTATATATATATATATATATATTATATAATATATATTATATATATATGATATATATATATATATATCATATATATAGTTATATATATAGATAGTATATATATATATATATTTACGGTATAAATTATATAATATATTATTATATAATATATATATATATATATATATACTATTATAAAAATAATTTTTATATTATATATATATATATTATATATATATATTATATATATATTCCCCTGCCGCAATCCTATTTGGAGGGGCCACAATTAAAAAACACTCAAACGACTAAGAATGTAATCCTATTACGAAGCCTCCAGAAAAGCAGCCACTAGCTCTTTGGGGCGGTTCCCTCGCAGTCGAGAAGGAGAAGTAACAGCGAGGGGAGTTAGGGGGGCGTCGAGGGGCAGGGCACTACCCAGAATGGAAGTGTTTCCCATTGTATCCTGGGATTATACAAATCTAGTGCAGATGGGGGAAACAACGTTGTCAAGTTTGAATCTGAATTTATGTTGCAAAAGATTTGGGTGGTGACCTGATTTGCTTCCGGGTCGAGGTTAATTTGGTCTCTTCTGGACAATGATTCTTCTGTGGGGGAGATGTTTGGGGATGGGTGTTTAGTAGATTGTTATTGGGGGGCGCGCGGTTTTGCAGATATGTGTTAGTTAATTGTGTATGGATGTGAGTGAGGGGTGCCAAGACCCCTTACTTATGGGTGGGGGAGGAATTTTGTTGTAGATGTCATTATAAAATTTTGCTGGTGAGGGGGGGGGGGGGTGTTTGGAGAGTATTTGGTGGCAAGGATTGGGTTGGTTGTGTGTTTTCTGGAAAAAATAATTGTTCCTACCATCTTCAAGGGGGTAGGGATGGGAAATATGTCTCGTCGTGTAAATGCTGGATGGGGTTGTTTTGTTATATTCAGTGAATAAATGTTTTTGGTAATGTTTTTGTGTAACTTGTAATTTTGTTTAGGTTGGATTGGTGATAGTGCTGGGAACCATGCGGGGAAGGCATAGTTTATATTTTGTTCTGAGGAGTTGTTTGTAGGTTGTGATAAGGGTGTGTTTTTTCCTCTCTGTCGCTGGCTGAAGTTGGTTGGAGAGGGTTCGGG
>JABUQX010030349.1:0-7500 GCA_015478945.1 Trachelipus rathkii
AAAAAGAGAGAGATATTTAAATCCTTAGCTCAGGCTACGAATCAATATATTATAAGCGTCTACTGATAACTAAGGTCCAATAGTAAAATAATAATTGAATAGATAACTAAAATAATATATAATATATAAAATCTACTCATATGGAAGTAATTAAGCCCACTAGTTGGAGAAGCCCAAATTTTTTCAGGTTGTTATTGCCACTCAAAAAGTCCAATATTAGCCGCCTGCAACTCTTCAGAATTTCCTTTAGGACATGATTCTTCATCCAATCAGTCCATGAAATAATAATAAAAATAATATTATATAGGGGGAGAAAATAATACATTATTATATAATAATTAATAATATAACTAATAATAATAATAATAATAATAAAATAATAATGATAATAAAAAAATATCAATAATGATAAAGATAAATTATAATAATAATAATAATAATAATAATAATAATAATAATAATAATAATAATAATAATAAATAATAAAATACATAATAATAATAGCATAATAATAATAATTTAAGACTTCCCTCTCCACATGTTCTTGATTATATCAAATAAGTTCTTTATGATGTTTTCCAAACCTTTATTTGCATTAGAAATTATTTTTTGATTTTTTTTTATATTAAAGATATTACAGTAAAGAAATTCTAAATGAAATTAAAAAGATAAGGCCGTTAACCAGACCAATAATAAAGAGATTTCTTAAGGATAATAAATGAATATTAAAATTTTATTAATAAAAAAATTTTATGCAATCAATTAAGCTGTAATTGAGTTTTGATCAAAAGGAACTGTAGGTAAAATATTAATAAATTATTCCTTCTGAAGTACATTCTTATATAGGATCAAATCCCTAAAGATAAACCAAAAAAAAAAAAAAAAAAAAAAAAAAAAAAAAAAAAAAATGGTTTAAGTATTTTGAACTTTGCTTAATAATGTTATTCCTCTTTCAATTATTGGATCTCATATCATACTTTGGTCTCAGTTAGTATTATTTGAAGGTATATATATCATATATATATATATATATAATATATATATATTATATATAATATATATATATATATATATATATATATATATATATATATATATAATATATATATATAAAAATAATAAAAAAAAAATATAATATAATATATATATATTTAAGTAAAATCTGTATGGAGATTAATATTATGAAAAATAAATTTCCCTTCTCTGAGAAATATAAATGTTGGATAAAGAAATACGTAGTAGTTTAGAAATTTTATACGTATATATCATGGAGATATATTATAAAAATAAATTTCCTACTATCTCTGAGATAATATAAATGTTGGATATAAGATATATATATATAATATATATATATATATATATTATAACTTACCTATAAACTGTAATAAAAGTCGACAAAACTATTACAGATTGTCCATTACTTACAGAACAAAATCGAGTTTTCGTTTTTTTTCGCCAACTCGTCAATTATTTCATTTACGTTCACTTGAATTTCTTCGGTGAATCGACGATAGCAGTGCAAGACCATTCAGCCTGGTTTGTGATGTATTTCTCAAGTAAGTTTTAATTCTTCTTAAGGTGGAAAAGGTTCTCTCGGGTGTTGCAGTTGATAGGTATAGTTGCGAGGATTTGCAGCAACTTGAATATGTTGGGGAACATTTCCTTATTGCATATAGATAGGGCATCCCATTTCAGTCTATGCCTTAATATGTCATGATTTTCGGTTATTTGGGATTTCCTACATAGATTGAAACTCTGCATTACGGTCCGAAAGGAGGTTGGTCGAGATCTGCACAGCATACACTTCTAAAAGAACTCTCAATCCCTTTCCTCGCTTCATCTGGCAGCACTGGATCAGGAAATTTTGATGATTTGGATATAGCTGACTTGAAATCCTTTATAGATATATCTGTGTGCTCGTAACTTGAATCTATTTTTCAGATATAAAAAGTTCAATGAACGAATAGTAAATACGAGAACACAAGTAATCTTCAAGGCTCAATGAATCGGATGGATTAGAAACTCGATAAAATTTTGCTGTTTGTTATTCTTGGAATTCATAGCAATTTAAACGTGTTTTTTATCCCCGCATAGAGTTTTTAGCTTCCGAAGAGATGCTTGCGACAAGCTGGATTATTAGCATCCATGCGCAGCACCTTGTAGTTCTGCGTCTGTCTGCACGCCAGTAGCCTAATATTTTAAAGATATGATTCAATGATAGGTTTTAATCTTTTGTATGTTTACCAACTGCGTAAGTCCACTCCCTTCGAAACTTCACGTAGACATGCGAAGGAAATGGAATAGCATAAAACTTGTGGTATGTACATATCAGCAGCTTTTTAGCAGTGCTTGCATCTCGTCGAAGATGCAGCGTCTGCATCTCAGTTTTCAGATCTTACATCTGAAGAGTCTAATACAAGTCATTAAAGGCCAAAGAAAATCACTAACCGAGAATGGTATCGTTTCAATCGATAGCGTTATGCGCCGTAGCAAAACGTCTTTTCAAGCTTTAAAAATCTTTCGTTGAGGGAATTCAACAATTTTTCCTATTTTTACACATAAATGTCTTTTTCTGATTTGGTGAATCTATACAAAAAACTCCATGTTGGCTTTTGCAATGACTTTCAAATTCAAACTTCGAATTCCTAGAATTCCTCGACGACTTCTCAACAAGCACTTGGACAAGACTAAATTTCAGTGAACTGAGCGGACGCAAGTTGGAGTGTAAATCTGCAATGTGCGATAAATCCAGAGAAACGTGGTGTCCTTTTGTACTCGTTAAAGGCAACCCTGATCCATCGCTGCAGCTCCATCATGAACCTGACCCCGAAGATTACGCTGTATCATGCCAAACAATCCAAACTTCTTAAGTTCTTCGGGTACTAAGTTGAAGTAAAAAGTGTTAATGTAGCTTTATATGAAGTCACTAAAATTTCCCTCAGTCCTCGTTTTTGGCCTTTTTACTTAAAAATATGAAATGAAAACCTGCTGTTTAGCCTTTTACAGCCATTTCTAAGTCTGTTTCGATCTTATCCAATAAATATTAACCACGGTATACAATCATACAAATGAAATTCGTCAGCTATCAAATATACATCAAATAATAATAATAATAAATAATAATAATAATAATAATATATAATAATATAATATAATAATCAATAATATAATATTTTTTCAAATAATACGAAAAGCACAACTCAAATGAAGTTAATAGTTGCCCTTGCAAGAAACTATGTCTTCAAAATATCTTTTATTAATATATCTTTATGAAGTTTTTAACCTTTTAAATTTCTTTCTATTGGAAGCTTTCTTTTATCAAGCAACACAATTACATATACAGTAATTGTTTAATTTAATATTGCTTTAATTAATTAACAGTTAAGCAGCCACTTTTCATGACTATTTATTTTTATTAATACAGCGGAGAGTCAACAGTGAAAATAATTTTTTACACTATTTCAGCAAGAAACCGATAGATTGTATAATGGGCTTAATAATAATTACAAAACTTTCAAGTCTTCTGAAACGCTTAGCGTCATAAAAAAATTTGATGAACTTGTCGTACAACTCTCAAGATGGCTTGGATTTTTGAAACAATCTACTCTCAGCCGCATTCGTTTTTTGGCACTTGTGCTTTACGAAACGTGAAGAGATCGCTCGATTTTGCGTTCGGTTTTTGTCAAACTTAAAAGCAAAATGTTGAAGAATGATCACTCAAACGTACGGTAATTCCTTAATAGTCTGTAAGGTGTCTTATTTTCTCCGTGCTTTGGCCGAAATTTAAGCCGTTCTTTCGCGAACTAATGTAAAAATAAGAATTGGCACGCTTGGTGGTCCTTTAATTGAGTGAATGTCTTCATTCAATTCAATTAGCTTTACAACTCTAATTTTCTTCCAAACTTGTAGTAAACCCATCCACATGTAGTTGATCAATTTAAATTTGCTAATATAAACTTGTTTATTTTTTTAATTTTATCGTTTATTCAGAAATCCCGTGGTCAATCACAGACACTGATTCCAATGTTTTGTTAACATAAAAAAGGCCTTGGGCATGAAAATGAGCGGACTGTTTTGCACGAAATTTCGTGGCTCAAATACTGGTAATCGCATTTCTTTATCGTAGCGTAAGCACAAATGACAAAAATGAAAACGGTCTAAATTAATATACACTACTACCTACTACTAATTCAATAATAATAATAATAATAATAATAATAAATAAAAATATAAATTAAAACAGGATTTTTACCTGGCACTTAACTGACGATGTATAAAAAGAGGCCTGTGGGATATCTAACAACCATTGTCAGTCCCCCGCCCCCCATTAATTACGGCACTTATAATAAATATATATATATATATACTATATATAATATATATAATATATAATATATATATATATAATATTATATATATATAATATAGTATATAATAACTATTATGCGTGTGTGTGTGTGTTGTGCTGTGTGTTGTGTAGGTGTGTTCGTTGTGTACTGTGGTGTATTTGACTAGAGGCGGGTGGTGAGGATGTTTGGAAGGAAAAATATCTTAGCAGCATAACGATAAATCTACATGCTAAAAAACCTAGACAAAACAAAGAAAGACTTATATAGAATATTAACTACAGATGATGGTCTTTGATCAACAAGTATCAAGTTTTGAAGCTCTTCATTCTCGACAGACCAACACATACCATATAATTATATAAATTGGACGGTTTCGTTTGTGGGGGTGGGGGGGGGTGCCAAAACTCTCCCTCCGTTTCTTCCTCGAACATTGTCTATGAACAACAGACTAAAATATCTGTATAGTAAATAATAATGAAGAATAAAGAATAAATAGAAAATAACTGATACTTCACTCTACTACTCACTACTATACTACTAAATTTTGTCAAAAACATTGTTTCATCCCCTCAGAAATTCATTTTTCTATACCAACACATTGGTATAATATATAATATATAATAATATTATAATATTATATATATTATTATATATATCTATAATATATATATATATTATACTTATATACTTGTATATATATTATATATATATATATATATATATATATATTATATATTATATATATATATATATATAGTAGTATATATATTACTATAATATATATAATATAAATATAATATAATAATATATTATAAATATTATAATCTAATATATATATATAAAGATATACATATATATATATTATATATATAGTATATTATATATATATATTATATATGCTTATATATATATATAGTATATTATATATATATATATATATATATTATATAATATAATCTAGTAAGTATTATATATATATTATACTAATATATATATATTATATATAGCCGATATATAATATATTATATATATATTATATCTATATATATTTAGTATAATAATATAATATTATAAATATATATAATATACAATATAAAATTATAATATATATATAATATATATATATATAATATATAAGTATATATATAATATGATACTATATATATATATATATATATTAACCTTTTTTGACTTTGCACCGAAGAGTCTAATATTGGGATAGGTCTCTACTTCATAATCTCTGCATATTGGAACGTTTATATTGTCGATGCAGTTTATGACACCAAGTCTTATGGTATGATTCCAATCTGAAAATAAATACAAGAAAAAAAAATTGAAAAAAATTTAAGGAAGATTTCAAAAGCCCTGTACAAAATAATTTTGTAAGGTTTTATGGAGTGAAAAAATCTCACCTCTCTAAACTATGACTTTCATCCTAACGAGATGCATGAACACTTAAAGGAGCAAAATCTACATTATCTAAACAGAAAATAAAGATTTCCAGTGAAATGGTAAATTACTACCCACGTTACTATACTCACGTACCGACGTATAAATTAAAAGGTATAATCATTCATGGCTTCGGAGACAGAGCCCAATTATTTGTAGTTTACTTTTTTTTTTTTTTTTTTTTTTTTTTTTTTTTTTTTTTTTTTCACATTCCGGACAAAATTCTATAAAAATAAAACAAACTATATCTATAAAATGAAGGCTTTGCGAGCGCTGAGTTGAAGCCCGGAGTGACAATGTACAAATAGATGGAGGCTCGGAATCGGAGTCGAGCAATTTTACAACTGGTGGAACCGCGCCGAAGTCACATATTTTAAACTGATGGAGCGGACAAAAAAAAAAAAAAAAAAAAAAAAAAAAAAAAAAAAAAAAAAAAAAAAAAAAAATCAAATATAATAAGTATTTATATAACCACATAGTTCGAAACGATACAAACACGTACACTTAAAGGTTAAAAAAAGTATCATTTAAGAATTTTTCCAGGCGTGTTGGTTTATAAGCCTTATCAATGACACCGTTCAAATATATATATTATAAAATTATTAAAAGGAAAAAAAAAAAAAAATTCTGGGCAAATCAACATCATGGCGAAGGTTGTGCACTGACAAATGCTGAAAATGCTGAAAATAAAATAACGGAAATTTCAGCACAGCACCTTATTAAAACCGTACCACAACACTGAAATTGTGCACCACAACCGTATCAAGCAACCGCACCGACCGACTAGGTACATGCGGGCTAGTGTCAAATTTTTTTTCTCCAAAAATATAGTCTTCTTAATAAAATTGTTAAAATCAATGAATCATTATCGAGTTTTAATTTTACGAATTATTTTTTACATCATTTTTTTTTATCTCATTTGTTGTAAGTAAATCATAATAAAATACATGTAACCTAAACCCGAACCAGATTGAAATTGGTCGCGGTAACACAATTCTCCACAGCTATATACTTATATTATACTTACTATTACTACTACCACTAATAATAATTATATAAACATAATAATAATAATTAATATATAATAATACATAATACATAAATATATAATAATTAAATATGTTATTTTGTTTATTATTATTATTTATTATTATATTATTTTATTATTATTATTATTATTATTATATTATTATTTATTATTATTATTATTATCAATTACATGCTATCCATTATATATTAATTATTATTATTATTATTTATTAATTATTGATTATTAATTAATAATTATTATTACTTATTATTCTTAAAGTATTTATTCTTTGGCGAAATTATTATTGCTGGCTGTCACGTATTGTTGCAAAATTGTTTATATATAATATATATATATATATATATATATTATATTATATATCTATATATTATATATATATATATCAAATTATTATATATAATATATATATATATAATATATTTATATAATAAAGATTATTAATGAATGTTTTTAAACTTTACTTACTATTTTGAAAACTATAACAATTATTTAAAATAACATTTACAGTTTTTCTATTTGCACATATTCGCAAGCTATATGAGATAACGAAACGGGCAAGATCCCCATCTAAATAAGGTAAACAAAAATGATAAAATGAAGCATTAACTTCCCATATATCTTTTAATATATACGCGTTTTAAATTTGGC
>JABUQX010030349.1:10000-14434 GCA_015478945.1 Trachelipus rathkii
ACAGCATAATCGATTGTTTCGTAGTTTGGGTTGGGTCTTGCATCTTCTTCCTCTATGAATGTACTATTCGGATTTCTTAATTTTGGTTTGGTTGTCTTCTCATTCCATTTAGCTTCCCATACACAGGTGTATTTACATAACGGTATACGTATAACACTCCGAAGTTAGGTATGACCCAAATAAAACCAAACCCTAGCTCTACATTTCGAAAATGAAAGTTTACATATATTTACGGGTGATGCATTAAATTTGTCCGCGATTATATATATTATATATACTATTATAATATATATTATATTATATATATTATATATATAATTTATATTATATATCTATATATATATATATATATATATATATATATATATATATATATATATATATTTTGGAGATATTTTAGAGGGGGGGGGGGGGCGGGGAGGGGGGGCCCCTATAGGGTACAACTTAGAATTATTTCGTCTTGGGGTAACGCGATCAAAAAAGTTTTGGAGACCGTTGCCCTAGGGGAATTAGAACCATGGAAAAAAAATAACTGGACTGTGTTCAAATCTATTCTTCATTGACCATAATTCATTTATTGCATGGGGTAAATTTATGCAATTTAAATTCCAAAATTGTCTTCTTATGAAAAGAAAAAGAGAGTTTTAATTGCCCTAACTAATCTTGCTAAAATCTATTATTTCATTATCATAATAATATTTGTAAAGAACTGAAAAAAAATATTCTGCTTCCTCCTTCCTGATGGTTTAAAATATTAATTTTGTTCTTTAACTCTTAATTTTAATTTTAAAATTTAACTTTTTAATTTTATTAAAATATTTTTCTTCAGTTTTATAGGTTCCATTTCAATTCCTTCTAAATAAAATGAGCAGAACACTCTCTCCAGGTATTTAGAAAAAAAAAAAAAATTTTATGCGCAAATGAGCTTGGTAAGGAGTATTATTCAAGTCTCTTTCTGTCCTTCTCTCTCCGATTCTCTCGCTGTCTCTTTTCAGCCTCCTGTTGTTAATTGAGTTCATTCCACACGACAGTCAGATAAGTTATATATATATTATATATATATAATTATATATAGTCTAATATATATATTATATATATATATATATATATATATATATATATATATATAATATGGATATTTCCATTGGGAACCATCTTTTTCTGTGCTTCATATCCAGCAGGTATCCTATGGGAACATCGCTCTTTCCTATATGTTACCTGTAGGATTTCGGGTAATCCTTTGGGTTACCTTATGAAAATATGTCGGATAATTCCTTCAGGAACCAGCAAGTTTCTAGATTGCATCAGCCATACTTTTCCTACAGGAATTAGTGTGGATACAAACCAGATAATAAGGTAAGTATATATATATTAGTAATGATATATTATATAATATATACTGAAATAAGGCCCTATATATATTTATATATATATATATATATATAATATATATATATATATTACTATATATACTATACCTTAATACATAATACCAAAATAATTATAAATAAATATATATTAATATATATATATATATATTATAGTATATTATATTTGTCTTAAGTAGTATATCAATAATATACAATATGATTCCCGGTTATAACGGTGTTAACTTATATATAGTGATGAATATATAGTAACGTACTCATATCTTATTAAATATATATATAATATATATATGGTCGCATAACAGTAGTGATAGGCCGTTTCGTCGATAAAATTCTGTATAATATACTATATAATATATATATTATATTATATCTATATTATATTTTTAATATATAGGATATGTTAATAGGCTATATACTTATTTATATATAATATATATATAATTATATATATATATATCTTAATATAATATATATATATATTATAAGAATTTTTAAATCTAAATATCGCTAATTACTATCCGCGCCCATTTCCCTATATATATGATATATATAGTATATATATATATATATATATATTAAACATTATATATATATATATATATAACTAGTATATATATTATATATATATAACTATATTATATAATATATATAATATATATATACTATATAATAGTTTCTTATATTTGAAAAGGTTATAATAGAATATTTTTCTTTACATTTCTTTATAGTTAAAGGAAAATCCATTAGAAATTCGGTTCGGTGGAATTTTCTTTGGGATTCCGGTCTAATTCCGCGTTCCTAACTTCCTGCCGGAACTGAAAATTTCAGTTGCGGTGCACCCTAATAATATATATATATATATATATATATATATATATACTATATATAATATATATATAATATATATATATATATCTATATTATATATATTATATATATATATATAATATCTATATATATTTAGTTAATTATACAAATTTATTTTTTTATTTAAGTTTATTAATATTTTTTTCCTTTGAAGCTTTCTTTAATCCATATATATATATAGTATATATATATCTATATACCCGTATATATATATATATATTATATATATATATATATATAATATATATCTATATAATATTATATTATATATATTATATTATTATATATATATATATTATATATATATATATATATATATATATATATAATACTATATATTATATATATATATAAAGGCCGCTACTCCTTTAAAAGGAATGTTATATAATAGACATGAATATCGAAAAATCGCGCGGAACACTACGCGTGGAAACTATCAAGTGTCACGTATTAGCTAAAAACTCCCAATAGAAGGACGCAGATTTTGCAAAATCATTTTTCTTATAATGCTCTCAAAGAAAATGTTAATTTTTTTTTATAATTTTTTTTTAAAGGGCTCGAGCCGACGGTGGGGCAGATGGTCCCCCACGCGTTCCCCGGTGAGGCCGAAGAGCCCTGACTCGTTTTCCATCTTGCGGTTTTAATCTAGGTATTCGTTTAGTTAAAATATATATATAATATATTATATATATATATTATATATATCTATTATTATATATATAGTATATATATATATATTATATATATATTATTATATATGTTTTTGGCAACCCTGGCGCTCTATTGCCTTGAAATAACCGAAAAAAAATCGATTACATCCTTCGTGCAATATATCGGGTTTAACGGTCCTTTTCCTCTCTTTCTCTCTCGCTCTCTCTCTCTCTCTATATATACTATATATATATATACTCATATATATATATAATTATATATTATATATTAATATATATTTATATATATATATATCTATATATATCTATATATATATATTACTATATACTATATTATATATTACTTATTATATATATAATATCACAAAGGTGGTCACCATTATGAGAAGTTCCCGCCGTAATCCTTAATCGTAACAAAAAACATTACGCTGACGTTAATCAGTAAAAGCGTTTATCGGTAAAGATTGTAGCGGAAGTTTAACGTTAATCGTAACGTTAACCGTCTTCAAAATATGTAGAAAATAATAATAAATTGTTAATTTTTTTTATATGATTGCAGATATTCAAATTGTTTTAATGAAAAAATTATATATATATTATATATATATCTTATTATATATATATATATATATATATAGTATATATATATATTATATATATTTATATATATATATAATATAATTATATATATATTATATATATATAATATATATTATTATTAGTAAGAAATATAATATAACAATATAATAATATAATATAATAATAATAAAAATAACCATTTGTAAATAATAATCTCCCTAACAATATTAATAGTGATATTAAGCTTATCAAACTTAAATAATTTTGGGCTTTGACCTAGCAGATACTTTTGCAGCTTGCCAAAGAATATTCGAAAGCGTAAAATACCTTAATTATACTTAATAGTATATTAATGTAAATAATCAGGATTATAGCCAATTACAGTTTTAAGGGTGGTTCAATTTTTCTTCGCTGAGCCAAATTTTCACCCACCTTAAAAATGGACTAAAATTCGGAATTTTTCAGATCGCGATTTTGACGGCCTATACACCAAACTGTAGTTTTTTCCTGTCGTCTAAAACGTCGTTTTGGAGTGTTTTTCTGTGTCTGTAGTCCTTGTTTTGGTATTTTTCAATTTTTCAAAGCCTATGTTTTGACATTTGTGAAACTCCTTCTAAACTATTTTTGGAAATGAATTCAAGCTTGAAATATACAAAGATTGGAATATTAACTAAAAAGTGTAGGAACAGAATTTTGATATTTGACCCCATATTTGAGCTTTGGTCGATTTTCAAAACTTACAATTTTTGGGTTTTCAAATTAAAAAATTGGAATAATTTTTTTTCTGTACTGTTCATCCGATCTGTATGAAATATTCAGAACATTTGTAGTCGGGTGAGAAGCAACAATTTTTACTTGATAATTTCTTTGTATATAATATGCCGTAGTTTTGGATTTGTTCTTGGAACAATTCAAAAAAAATATTT
>JABUQX010030350.1:0-42500 GCA_015478945.1 Trachelipus rathkii
CATAATTTTAAATAGAAACGTGATAGAATTCTTCTATTATGCGTGGCAGATGAGGGTCACAACGTTCCTCGCGAATATATGCCGCTGTATACTAGTAAAAAAAGTTTTCACGATTATATAATTGCGCGCTGGGACACTAGGCATCATCTGAACTACTGCAATTTATGCACAACGGAACAAACCTGACACAAGCAGGCTGCGTTATTTTATAAAACAAAGAATCAGAGTAAACTGTTAACATTAACAGGTTACCACCCTTAACAACAGTAATAGTACCTAAACATAGATCAAAGACGTAATCTATTCCATACCTTGTCAAGCGTATCTCTAACATATAAACTTTGGAAATTTATTGTAACTTTGCCAAGTCAGAATAATGAATTTATCACAACATTGGTAATTATCAATCTGATTTCCTATCGAATTTTATGAGCTCTAACGTAATAATTCCACCAGCAATAAAGCCAACATAGCTAACATTAACTAAGAAAATAATGTACAAATACAAACCTAACATGCATCTTTATTACATAATACTTAACATTAAAAAAGTTCCAACACTTAACACCATAAAGTAACTCAATTGCATCAAAACGTAGCACTATTATCACTTTTTTTCAAAGCATATCTTCTATCCCATATAAATCGTTAATTCTTACATTGACATTCCAGTAACATTTTATCAAAAATGTATCATAACCTGTCCGATTTATCATATCAGCCCAACGAACTATATGCAAACGTAAACAAAGTTTTTTATTTATTATACATGGTAATTTAACAAAAATTTACATAACCTTTTACCTTAAATTCATCTAATCCAAAAATAAAGCGAAATTTGTGCAAAGTGCATTTGCAGCTTAAAGAAAATAACATAAAAATAGACAATGTCTGAGAAGGAACCACTAGGCCACTTGAAACAGAATGATCCACTTACAAACATACAAAAAGATTAAAAAAGTTTACCGAATTTAAGCAGTAAATCAGTAATTTAAACCACTCGTCCCCTCCCCACCCTCCTTACCTAACCGTCCACGATCTTTTGATCTATCGATCTAACAATGATTCAGCGTCACATAATCGAGACCATTTCGGATAAACATGGGTAACAAAAATAAGTTCTTTATATACTAAACAATGAATATATGCTAACGTGAACATTGTTTCACATTAATAAAGCTAACAAGCATTATAACCAAGTATACTAAGATTATTATGTATCAATGACAAAACCTAAACAACAACTTACGCCCGATAAATACTAACATTATTACAAAGTTTCCATATCTTAACATACCAGAAAGTACCTTTATGACAACGTACAAGACGTAACCTATTCACGACTTTCTCAAACATCTTTTTAAAAATGATAAATTTACAGTTATATCACTATTGATTTTACTCGCATTCGAGTATCATTCGGTAAACTATAGCACAAAAATAGTTCTTTATATACTAACTCAGCGTATTTATGCTAACATAACATGTTTTACATTAATTAGAAGCTAACATAGCATCATGAACTAAGAGAAATAATGTACCAACGACAAACCTAACTACAACTTTATGTCACTAATAAACTTGTTAACTTATTAACAAGTTCCCATTTCGTTAACACCAGTAAAGTAACTCGTAACTTATCATACAATACGTTAATCCTTATTTTCTTGACTTTTTCAAGATTTCTCTAACATTGAACTGTTTGAGGTAGTCGGTGACATGGACCACCAGTACATTTATCAAAAAATGTATCATAATCTTGTCGATTATCATACAACCAATCGAAATTATGCAAACGTAACGAAATTTTTTCATTATCATAGTAATATCTTAGGCAAAATTTATCATATACCTTACCTTATGGAATATCATAATGACATAATCCCCACAAGAATATTGGCAAACATAACATTAAGTTTTAATCACAAACATAAAATAAATATTATACAAAGTTTTATCCAAAATCAAGTAACATAAAAATAATATAAGTTCTTTTTGAATAATACATAATCATGTAAAGTGTAATACTTTAACCGAATTTTAAAAGCAGTAAATCAGTAAATCAATAAATCAAACAACCATTCCCCTCCTCACCCCTCCGTACCCACCCGTCCACGACCTTTTGATCTATTCTACTATAATTCGGTCACATATCGAGTACCAATTTTCGGATAACATAGTACAAAATAAGTTCTTATATACTACCAATGAATATATGCTCGTAACATTGTTTTCCACATTAAGAAAGCTACCCATAGTCATGTCTACCAACTAAGAAATTAATGGTACAGATGAGCAAACCTAGCACCTTTACGCCCGAATAAACTACTAAATTTAACAAAGATTTTCATATCTTTTAACAACATAACAAGTACCTTAGCACACTACGTACAAAACGTAACCCTATTCACATTTTTTCAAGCAAATTCTCTAACAATATCAATGTTAATGTTACATTTACACTATTGATTTACGCGCATTTGCGAGTATCATTTCGGATAAACATAGCACAAAAAATATTCTTTATATACTACCAGCGAATATATGCTTAACATAGCAATTTTTCCATTATAAAGTAACATAGGCATCAATGAACTAAAGAATATATTCACGCAACCAAACACAACTTACTGCGCTAATTAACTTGTTAACAGGTTAACATTTCCACATCTTTTAAACACAATATTAATAACTAACTTTACACAAATACGGAACCAATTCATTACTTTTCCAACATATTCCTCTAACATATAATCGTTAATTTTATCTTTAGTAACATGGTAATATTAACAAAAATTTATTCAATAACCTTGTCTAATTATCATAAAGACCAACGAATAACTGTAAACATAACAAAGTTTTAAATCCAAACATAACAAAAAAGTTCTTTGATTAAAATATCATAGTAAATTGTAATAGTTTACTGGATTTTAAAGCAGTAAATCACAAATCAACCATCAATTCCCCTTCCCGGCAACCAGTCCCACCATGACCTTTGATCTATTGATCTATTTGATTCAGGTCAATTAGAGTATCATTTCGGATAAAAGCATAACACAATAAATAAGTTCTTTTTTACTACTATCGATATATATTGCCTAACGTACACAAGTTTTCCATTCTCACAGCCCAATCATAACATTAACCGTGAACTAAAGAATTATAATGTAATATTATCAGTGAACGCTAAGACACACAATACGTACGAATAAACTACTAACATTAACAAACTTCCTCAATTAACAACAGTAAAGTACCTAACACTCCGTACACAAAAACGTAACCTATTCACCTTTTTCAAGCATAATTATCTAGCATATAGACTCAATGTTATTTACATTACATCGTATATTTGTCCAATTTGCATTAACCCTGTCTAATCATTCATACGGACAACGAATAGTAATGCAACGGGTCTTTAAATGTTTTGTTACATCACTTCGTAATATTTAATAAAAATCTATCATAACCTCTTCTAATATCATAATCCCCACGAAGTAATTGCAAGCATAACAAAGTTTTTAACCAAACCTACCAAAAAATAACAAAAATTGTTATCCGGACATAAATTAAAAATAAGTTCTTTGAATAAAATATCACAGTAAAACGTGAGGGTAATAGTTTTACTGTTTTAAATCAGAAATCATGTAAATCAAACCACCCATTCCCTGCAGTCCCCTACCACTACCCACCCTCCGCCTATGATACTGTTGAACTATTGATTTCAAGTTATTTATTTCGAGTTTCAGTTTTGATAAACAGTAACGTTATAAAATAGTTCTTTATATACTGACGGCGTATACGAATAATGCTTAACGCAAATCAAAGATGTTTTTATGGCATCAATATTATACTAACATATCATACCTGAACTAGAATATAATGTACAAATTGCAAACCTAACATAACCTCGCCGTATGAATATTCCGCTAACATCCTGAAAATACCTATGTATTATAGTATAGTAGTTAACAGTTATATCTATACTTCACATATTGTTCCCACTTTTCGCATTCAGCAACAGGTGAAGACGTATTATCTAACAAAATCCCTTAACAAAGTTGACCATCTATCAAAGATACCAACATCTTGAACTATGAATTGACACTAGCTTCATCAAAGTGTGTCCACCCCTTACTACTAACATCATTTGAACTATGAAATTATAACGTTAGACATTAAGCCAAAATTTCCCGGCATATTACTCTAACAACGAACTTCAACAAATAACTTACCTAAGCTCAACGTTGTCTTAACACATCAGTCGGTCAGTTAAAACACAGTAATATTTACAAAACTCATCATTTCTATAACAATCAGTGTTAATTTCACACTGTCATAAGTAATATTTAATAACAATACGTTACCAAGACTTACGATAAACCGTTTTCATAACCAGAGTATATAAAGGGCAACATTGGATCCTCCCGAGAGAAACGCTCAAGGGGATGCGCCCCTTGAAAGTGTGTGATCCTGAGAGGGGGGATCACCCCGAAGGGGTGTAAAGCGGGTTTGGGTCCTCAGCCCTCGGGCTGGAGGCCTTACCCCGTCCTTCGGAGGGGTAATGCCCGCTTAACGAACGGCATTCTTTCGTAGGAGGGAAAGGGTTGAAGTTTATTTGGCAAGTGAGGAACGAGGAAAGGTTCTAAGCTCATGAAGGCACTAAGTTTGAGGCCACTGGGGTTAACTTCAAGCCATCTCCACTTCTTAGTGGTTAAGCTCAGAGAATGCGAGAAATAACAATTTTAAGCGAGTTTATAAGTAGGCGTGAGAGGAGGAATAGCACCGGAACCGACTAGAGTGAAATTAGAGGGAAAGGTTTGAGCAAACAGTTAAGTTAGCGGAAGTTAAATAGCAGTATGTAGACCGAAGAGTTACAGGATTAGGAGGAAGGAAGAGGCAAGTTGGAGTTAATACATTTTTTAAAGATGTCGAATGAAGTCAGAAAGAGTGTGAGGCAGAAGACGAATGAAATTGCTGAATTTCTACACAAAACGTTTTGAAGTCTCGAGATCTGTAATTTTTTGTTAATCCGGGAATGAATATGTATTAAAGCACGAGTTTATGGATTTGAAGACAAGGATAATTTCTGATAAACCAAGATTTATCATTATTAGTTCAAGGGATAGAGAATGGAATATATATATATCCACATTAATAAATATATATTATTATATATATAATATATATTATATTATTTATTATATATATATATAATATATATATATATTAATATTATAATATTGTATATATATATATATATATATATATATTATATATATATATATATATATAATATTTACAGTGGCGCTCGGGTCAAAAATTCCTTGAGTAGGCAATCAAATTTATATATATATTATATATATATTATTAATATATATATATATATATACATCATATATATATATAGTTTATATATATATAATATTATTATATATATATATATTATATTATATAATATATATATTTAATAGTAAATTAACGACATGCTAGGAATGAATGGTTTCATATGATGAATCACTCACTGTACTTCCACATTATTACTTTACTTTCTGAATTTCATTTGGCTAACAACACTCGAAAAAGGAATTTAGTAATTTTAATGAAACTTAACAGAATACGATCCAATAATCCCTATTTTATAAAATACTAAACAGCTCAATTTTTATTAAAAACACACAAATTCAAAATCAGTAATTAATTAATATAATAAATAATATATAAGATCGTATTATTCTAATAAAACTCCACATCAAAATCATTCCCATTATAAATTTTGAAAATGTGAGCTACTGCTGGTCTGAGAGAGCAATGTCTACAAGTAGCCGAGGTAAGAGTCTGTGACTCACGCGCTTTTCTCAGACTCTGGTTGAAGTCAATAATTTTGAAATGAAATTCGAGTTAAATAAGTCGGCTATCATGAGAGATTATCAGTTAGCATAAATAATTAATTGTATAAGTGTATTAATAATTATGTGATTGTAATAATATTCTGCGGTTTATTTCCTTTGCTATGCAATTTTTAAATGGGGATTATTTAAAAAATGACTGCTACTGAGTTCGTCAGGCACATTCCAAGTTTGCCTAGCTTTAGATTGAATAGAGGACTATTTTTTGACTAGGAGAAGTAAAATGCCACTTGATCGCTAACTTATTAAAAAAGGGAATCGAGTAGAAAATTCAGTCGGCGGCTTGTCAGTGATAGCCTTCGAACGAATTAATCATTTATATATATTATTATAATATTATATATATATATTAATATTATATATATATTTATATATAATATATATATATATATATATATATATAATATAGTATATATATAATACATAGGCCAAACTAAAGAAGTTTAACACCCTGCTATCGCTAAATTTTCTCAAAACTAGATATGATACAAGTAAGAATCTGATTAAACTTATATGGAATCAGTACGTATTTGAAAGTATCGGAAAATGAAAGAATGAAAAATTTTTTATTTTTTTTTTTTATTTTTTTTAAATATATCCAATTCTATATCATAATAGAAAGAAATACCAATAATAGAAGAATGGGGCTTTCAACAATTGGTATTGAGAAAAAGGGAAAGAAAATTTTTTTTATACCAATAAACGATATTTGGTAATTCAGCATGTGAAGATTTCGTTTAGGGGCTCGAGCCGACGTGGGACAGAGGGGGGGACGTAATTCCCCCGTCCGTCCCGGGAGGCCGAGAGACACCGACTCTTTGCATCTTTGCGGTTTACCTTGTGGGTTATTCTTTTAGTTAAAAAAAAAAAAAAAAAAACCCCGCAATATTTTTTCCAATTGGTTTTTACAATAATTTTCAGTATCCGCTTCTCCACGTTAATATTTATTGTATTCCTATTAATATTACAGATATACAAAAAAAATACAAAAAAAATTGTTAAAATTTTTTTTTTGTCATTTTTCTCTATACAATTCATACGCTGATTCCAATAATGTTTTTATTCAGTTTCTTTGTAGCTATCTTCGTTTTGAGATATCATCCGGGTAACTTCTTTAGTTTCACCATAATATATATATATATATATATATATATATATAAAAGTAATTTAAATTATAAAAATATACTTTACAAAAAAAAAGATAAAGAATATTTATATATATAAATATATCTATTATTATTATATTATATTATTATATTATATATATTTATATATATGCGACTTTTAATATTTTTTGGGCTCACTTAAGGCAAGTAGTCGTTGCCTACTCTGCCTACCCCCAAAATCCGCAACATGATATATATATATATATTAATATAATATATATGATATATATATATAGTATATATATATATATATATAATGTATATTATATATATATACTATAATTATATTATTTACTATTATATTATACTATAGTATATATTAAGTAATATTCAAATGGTTTTTGAAGACATGAAGAATATGTCTGTATTAAAAATTAAATGGTTGTTTTTTGTAATTGCTTAATATAAATATTTTGGCTCAAAACTTATAAGAATAATATAGATGATGTAAAAACTATACAATGAAAAAAAAACATTCAAAATATTGATTTTAAAGGTAAAAAAAAACAAATAAACTAAAAAAAAGATACTTTTATAAAATTTTCAATTTTTAAAAAAATGTTCGTTTTTTTATTCCTGATATAATATATATATATTATATATTATATATTATATTATTAATCAGTTATCTCAATGATGTATAGATCTTTTTATATAATATTAAACAGTATATTATTAATATTATTTATAATATATAATCAGTGGCGGTCGTGAACCGAAACCAGGGGAGGCACTTCATATATATAATTATATGACGTATGGTATCTCCTTTATATAAATTTGATATATCACGAACATGGAACTATTGAAAATATTATTTATATTATTATATAATATTTATATATATATATTATCAGAGGCGACTCCTACACTCGTGCTACTCTGCTTAGCAGATTGTTATTATTATAGATTAATGAACTATAATTCCCTAAATTTTGCAAGTTATATATAATTCTCTTATTTATTTTTTTTTGTGAAAAAGGTCATCTGAAAGAATACATTTACATAATACAAATGACAGATCCTGTAAAATGTATTACAAAAACTGTAGAACAATCATCGCTATTTGAAAAACCTCTATTTTTAAATCAATTATTAAATTGTTAACGGCTTTCGTACTTCCAATAAATGCAGAGACAATTTATCAAGCGGTATTAAATTAAATAATTATTATTTTATTGAATTTATATTTTTTTACAAGTTTGTCTTTTTTTTCCTGTCTAAGAATCTAATAAACACTCGTTTAAATTTAAGAAGAAAAAAATAAAATAACATTTACTTTGTTCTTAATGTCACACTTCTGATAAAATAATTCATATTATTAAATTTCTATATCTGAATTTGAAAGGAAAACTAAGATACCATAAAAAAAAAAAAACCCCCAAATTTTATATCTGAAAAAAAAGAAAAAGTCCTCTTTGTACCCTATTAACCAAATATTTATCAATATATTTTGTTAAATTTTTTTTTTTATATATAATAATAAATAAATAAATGAATTATAATGAGTTTGATTAATAATAATGTGCTTTTTCCTTTTTTTAGCTGAGTTGATTAATATAATTAGCACACACCTTAGCCTCCGTAGAAGTCCTTCTAAAGAGAAACTTGCCTCCAAGGCCCCGGTCCTGCATTTTCCGTAGCGAAATGTTTTGGATGTTCCGTGGTGTGATATAAGTTTGTAACATTTTTTTAAAGATTTAATTGATGTTATTAATTTTATAATATATGAACTAAGAAATAGGGTAAAAATGTATATCGTGTTCTATTATATATTCGAAAATAAAAGGTTTATTTTTGTCCTCCTTCTCCATTTGAAAAATGCTAAGTTTACACAGAAACAATCCTTGTAAGATCAAATTACAACTAAATTTGAGAGAACAAAAATAATTTAGTATAACTCTCTCTTTCTCCTCTCTCTCTTCTCTCTCCTCTCTCTCTCTCTCCTCTCATCTGCCCTCTCTCTTCTCTCTCGGTCTCCTCTCTTTCTCTCTCTCTCAATATATTATATATAATATATATATTATATAATTTATATATAGTTAGTTATATTATATATATATATAGTAAATATATATATATATATATATTTATATATATGTATTAAATAATTTTTTTTATTTAATTTTTTTAAAAAATGGATTTTCTTGCCAAATTTCGAGAGGAGGTTTTGTGGAAAAATCCTCAAAATAGACAAATATAGAATAAGGTTTCTCTTTCGTTGGCCATGACAACCAGTGTTTTTGAAAGCATTATATATTTATGCTTTCTTGGAGGCACAAATCAAAATTCCTCCCAGTCAAGATCCTTATGTTAAAAATAGATGTCGCAAGAGAATGAAATGACTTTAAATGGTAAAATATTAGCCGTCTGTATAACAGTTTAAACATATTTTAATAGTAATAAATAGTAAATTTAATTAAATTTTTACTTAGTTTTGCTTTTATTTTATTATAATAAATGGCCGGAGCCCATTTTCTGAAACGACCCCGGTTGACGATATATATATATATATATATATATATATATATATATATATTATATATATAGTTATATATATTAATATTATTTATATTATATATAGTATATATTTATATATATATATATATATTATTAATATATTTATATATATATAATTTATATATAATTAGATATATGGAACGTTGATGAGGCCATAAATGTTTGAAAAGAGACCTTGAATTTGTAGTTTCAATAGAGTTAATCCAAATAAACTTGAAAGAAAAGAAAGGTAATCTTCACAAAGGTAATCTATCTTTATTTCTTTATAATTACCAGATATTACTCTAAGTCTAAGAGAATGATAAATACCTACTTTCCATATACTTATTGATTTATAATAAGACATTACTATATAAAGATTAGCTCCACTTAATAGCGATTCATAGTGCCAGAGTTTCGAGCCCTCCCACGGATTGTAGGCACCAATTACCTAGAGTAGTTCCCCTCTTCGAATAGGCCAGACCCGTGAGATACGAACTTGATTAAAAAAAAAAAAAAAAAAAAAAAAGATCTCTTTACTAAATACAAATATATTTGGTACGTAACTATTATAAAAATTATAATAATTTGGTATATGCTGCTGCAATGATTGTGTTTTTAATCTTGTACAACTTAGGGTATAAAGTATTTTAAATTCCAAACAGCTCTTACCAATATTTATTAAATATTATTATTATTATTTATTATTATTATTATTATTATTATTATTATTATTATTATTATTATTATTATTATTATTATTATTATTATTATTATTATTATTATTATTATTATTTTAAATTTCATAACACGGGTTTTTTCCCCTTTTTCAATGAGAGGAACTTCTTTTAAAAAGTGTCTTCCTTGAATCAGCTTCGAGACCCTCGCCCACTTCGTTAAATCACTAATCTGGCGCTAAAAGAAAGTGATCCAAGATTTTTTTACGATTCTTAAAAGCGCGGCGTTATGGAAACGCCGTTAAATAAGCCCAGTGAGTGTAATACGCGGCGTTATCATATAATATATATTTTATATTATTAGTATATATATATATATATATATATATATAATTATATATATATAATATTATTAAGTATGGTTAGGTATATTTATATATATACTTTATTATAGTATTATATAGTATTATATATGTATATATTATTATATATAGTGATTTTTATTTTTTAATCTTATTATTATTATATATATACTATTAATTTAGAATAGTATTAGTATATATTATTATTTTTGTGTATATATTATTTTATATATTTATTAGGATTGGTATATTTTATTATTTATAAGTATATATAGTTAGTATATATTAGTGTTTATATATATTTTTACGCAAGCGTTGAAGGGCTCGTATAGATGGAACAATGTATTAATCATTGAACAATTCAATTGGTTTTAGCTCTGAGTTAGAAGCGCTACGTTAACGCCTCATTTTAAGGTCTTGTATAAAAGGACCCTTACACTGTGTTTTTTAAAAATATTCTTGATAAACAAGCAATTGCAACAGTTGTATTCGATTCGAAACATTTTTCTTTTAATAAATCTTTCTACTTCATTTATAATCCAATTCAATGTTACCATCGGAACATTCAATCACTTTCAATGAAGCAACTTTCACACTTTTACTGCTATAATATTACTCAATTTTTTTTTTCTTTTTGTGAATTTTGCGGGTCTTTAAGCTTGTTGGTGGTACGTGATTGTTAAATATTTACTTGTTAGCCAAGAAAACAGTGAAGGTATATCAGAGGCGAGAAACAAAATACAACTTCAGATGCATTTTCCGAGTAAGGCTTTTTCTCTTTCTTTTGAATCTTTGGTAGGACCAATAAATGATTTGATAATTTAAGTAAATGGAAACTACTAAGCAGATATAAATTCTTTTTTTTTAGTAAGATATTAGTTAAGTTAGGTTATGTATAATATAACTAAGTTTTTATCTTAATTTAGTATATATATATATATAATGATATATATATATATATATTATATATATATATATATATATATAGTATATATAGGATTTATATATATATATATTATATATATAATAGGATTATATATATAGTAATATAATAATATAGTAAATAATAATATTAATTTAATACGTATAATATATATATATAATATAGTAGGACTGATAGTATAGTATATTGTGGTATATAGATACTGAGGGTGAGGGGTAGTATTAGGTATTATGTATAGGTATATATATATATAGGTGAGAAGTATATATATATATATATTTAAATGGGTTCTTTTTTCAGTTAAGTTTACTTTCATTTTTTTGAACTATTTCCTATAAAACTTAATATATATACAATATTCCCTAGGAAGGGCTGTATCAGCGTCCAGTCAGAAGGAGCTGACTTACCCCACCCTGTAGTGTTGGTTAAAGTTAATCCCTGGCCCAGAAGAACCCACCTCTCCTACCTACTGTGGCTACAGCCAGCACACCTCTTACAACCCCTTCCTTATTTACTTTATAATACTTAATTAATTAAAGGCCAAATAAAGCCACATAATCGCATCCACATATTTTTACATGAACCTATAAGAAATAAGAAATATAACCAAAATTAGTAAACATATAGAGAAAGACATAGAAAGAGAGTTTTATACTCAGCTTAACATACCATAGCGGCATTCTTGAAGATAATTTGTGACAAGCAAGCGAAACAGACATTGCTTCATTTCATACCAACAGCGCATGCATAAGCATAGGATGGTTAAGAAAGGTTCACATGCAAACTGAAAAGAGACAAAAAAACACTCATTCTTATATCTTATTTTCTCTCTCTTTTTCTCCTTCCACATACCTCTTTATTTCAACTGTATCTACTCTCACTTTCGTAAACACATCTGCTAACTGTTGCTTCGTATTTACCCACTCAGCTTTCGTTATTTCCCTATCTTCCAATTTCACTTTTATCCATGCAATATCCCGTCTTAAACTTTTGCTCAGAATTTGAGTCATTTTTCAATGTTCTACTGTCAGTATACATAATCACCTCCAATTTTTCCCCGCCTAATATATCATTCCAACAATCCGCCAAATGTATCCCCGATTCAGCACCCTCCACAAAAGCAAGGGCTTCCGCCTCAATCGTAGACCGAGCCACTCTACTCATGCACCGAGACTTCCACAATATAGGACACCTATTTCCGCTTTCATCTCTTTCAATGCTATAATATAACCAACCTGAAGATTCACCCTTCCTTCCATACCAAACGAAGCATCAGTGAACACTTTCACTATTACTTTATTCTTCAAACTACTCAACCAAATCCCCATATTAACTTCTTTCTTTCTTTTTATTACGCCTGTCAACTTTCTCATCTATTCAACCTTACCCCTCTTGAAAGACCTACTTCTCTCACTCACAGCGAAACAAAGATGAGGCCTAGTCTAACAACACAACCAATTCAGTTGCCCAACCAAGGATCTATACATAGTCAATTCCTTATCGTCCATCTCCCTTTCACCGTAAAAATCCCTTTCTTCAGGCACACTTATACTCTCCGTGTATTTGTTCTGTTCTAACCAAACCCCATTGGAATACTCATGTATATTCAGCCCTATATATCTAAAACCCTTTTCCTCTTCCGAACCTATAGCCAACTTTTCTTTCATTTTTCCAATAACAGATTCCATAAATCTGTTAGACCTACCGAAAGAGAAATCATCTACATGTGTACACATAATCCCCATCAAAGACTCCTTATCTTTTCATACAAACAATGCAGGTTCAAAACTACTTCTCACCCCTTCCAATTCACCAATCAACATCACTACTTTATCATACCACGCCCTTGCCGCGTCTTTTAACCCATATACTGTCTTTTGTAACTCCCAGATATAATCTCCCTCTTTCGCCTCTTTTGGAGGAGCCACATACACCTTCCTTTTAATCCTATCACCCTGTAAGTACGCTGTTTTTACATCAATGGAATTACATGTCCATCCCGCCCCTTTTTATGATACTTAAACAAAACCTCAACACCTCACCAGAGCAAGTTGGTGCCTCGGTTACTAGACCATTGTCAGATTCCTCATAACCTCTTGCAACCAACCTCGCCTTACAAACTTCCTTCCATTCTACCACCTTTTCTGTTATCACCCATCTCATTGATATTACCTTTTGTCCTTTATTTTGTACTCTTTTATACATGTCATTGGCTGCCCAATAATCAATTTCCTTTAATTTTGCATTCAATACAGTTATAGTTATCAAAATCTATCCATTTACATTCACCACTGGCCACATTTTGGACATTAAAGCCATTACTCCATTTTTTACTGTTTGCCTTATCCGCTCTACTCAGCACTTTTACGTCTATTCCTTCATCGTTTTCCTTATTTATGCATTGGTATCTCTTTCCTATTTTAATCTTTTCGATTCTCTCTTCTTCTTGAACCCTTACTGGCTCATTAGATCCCTCATCTGTCCTTTTTGGTTGAACAATGACCTCATATTCTTCAAATTCATCCTCAACAACTTCATCATTATTTGTTTGCTTCTCACTAATTTTATCAATACTATCATTCATATCCTCATTGTTACTTATTTCTTTTGGTACTCCAGCCAGGCCTGTTATGTGCACCCTAGCCACCTTCCGTAGAGTATCACCATGTTTTACAATCACTGTCTTTCCATTCCTGCCTATTACTTTGGCAGGTTCTCTCCATTCATGATCAACCCCTCTCTTGTAGTACACATTTTCACCTATTTCCGCTAACTCAAGATGATGTTCCCTTACTTGGCCTCTCATAGCTCTCTTGATTCTTTCATCTGCCTCCTGTTGTATGTGCACTACCCTACCTAATCTCATCGCTGTCAAATGTCTTAATAACATTTCGCTTTCCAAACCCAAAACGCCTATGCTTTGGTTGTCTTCGTCTGTATAATTCGGCAATTTGCAATTTTTACCGTAAACCAATTGATTAGGTGAGTAACCACTTCTGTTCAACAATTTTTTCTTTGCCGACACTGGCCAGAAAAGACTCACTCTCTTCATTGCTCCGCCATCCATCATTTTTTTCATAGCATCCTTCAGTAATCCTACCATTTTCTCACATTGTCCGTTACTCCATGGACTCTCTGCTGCAGTACCCACTATGTCATACTGAATCTTTCGCATAGAATTTTCATTTCCTCGTTCTGAAATTCCAAACCGTTATCACTCAGAAACCTTTCAGGTGCCCCAAATACAGTAATCCATTTCTCTAATACCTTATCCGCAATTTCCTTGGGCTCCTTACTTTTTACCCAACTCGCTTGACAAAATCTTGTTCCTAAATCCACCATCACCAAGAACCTCTGCCCCTCAATTTAACCAAGATCCAATGCCACAGTTTCAGTGAATCCTTTTGCCAGAGGAAACACTACAGCCGGACGACTCGGTGTCTTTTTATACTTCACACATACCGGACAGTTATCACTTACTTCATCTATAGTCTATACAGTCCTTTACTTCTTTTCCTACCTCTCTCTGTAATTCGTTACCATACGTATCTCTTACCAAATCCCATAACCTCCCTTTACTGGGATGCCCTAGCTGCACATGTAACTTATGGAATATACGTCCTTTATCACTTTTTCTTTGGATAGCACCCTTTGTATCATTAATCTACCAAACATCTCTCCTCAACCCTTCCCATCCTTTAGTGGTATTTGAACGTGCCCTTTATTATTCATATTACACCCTACCCGTATTCCACCAAGTTCACCGATAATAACTTAATTGTTTCTTATGTCAATAATAACATCAAGGTTATTTAATGACTCAAAACCCAATAACCAAGGAATGTCCCCTGTGCCAACCTCAGTCCGCAAGAAAAAAAAATTCCCCTTTTATACGGCAAGGTACTTCCAACTTTTTCACACTCTGATACGTAGTCTCACCTAATACATAACTCACATTTATACTTTCCATTGACCTCTTCATTTCGCTTATTTCTTTTTCACTCATGCATCCTAATAAACGGCCTAGTCACTTTTCCCCTATTACATTCTTTGAGCACCTAGTTAGTATCTATGAAAGCACATATCGCCCAGTATTCATCTATATCCTCTTCATCACTTATCTCTTTCATACCTTTATTCAAGAACACTCTCTTTCCAGCTTTTATTTCACTTGACGGTCCTCTTGCTCCTCCAGATTCTTCCTTGTTATTTTCTCTATTATCTATAACATCTCTACCAGGCGTTCCAACTTTATCTCTCTCTTTATCATACATTCCTGACATTTGATCAACTCTATTGTTCCTCTTTCTATTTTCCACATTCATTGGACATAACCCTGCAAAATGATACACTGACCTACATAGTACACACTTCATCACCTGACCATACTGATTTTCAAACGCCTTCCTCCCACCAGATACTGTTCTTCTCTCTCATCTATATCATCCCTCCTCCCTTTATTACACCAACTACTTCTTCTACTATTGCTGTCCACCCCTTTTCCGAGACCTTTACACATCACCAACAAGGCATCCTTAAACGTTTTGAAATCCCACTTACCTCTACCACAATATGCTAACACCATTTGTCTCTGACCCTTGTCTACATTCGCACCTTTCAATAAATGAACACACTTTAAGTCTTCACCTAAATCAACCTTCTCTACCATTTTACATCTACTTTTACTACCTCATACCTATTCACATATTCTCTCATACTCTCATTATCCTGTCTTCTCACATAGAAGAATTCCAGTATTCGATCATACCTATCCCTTTGTTTTTCCTTCCCATATTTCTCATCCAACACTGACAAGATCTTTTTTTACACCGTCGTCTTTTTTAAAATCAGTCAAATTTAGATCACATACACTCTCGAATGCTTTCTCTCCTAAACTTAACACAATCTCACCTGCAGGACATTCACAATTTTTTCCATCCACCATATATCACCAATCCACCCTCTTTCTCCACATCTCATATTCATTAGGTTTTTCCCCCTCTCCCTTGAAAACCGGACAAACCCTTCTTGTTTATCTCTTCTTTCATTCTCCTTTTTCAACTCCTCATTACCCATTTTTGCAGCACCACCCCTCAGAGCATAGCGAAACTACGCTCTGCTACCACTGAAAAATTGTACAAATGTACCAGACCGAGCAAACACCCACCTTTTCTTTGTAGTCCAGTTAGAGAGGAAACAATCCCGATGTAAAAATAAATGGTTCTTTTTTTTAGTTAGTTAATTTTGTAACTATTTCTTATCAAACTTAATATATATACAATATTCCCTAGGAAGGGCTGACTTACCCCACCCTGTAGGGTTAGTTAAAATTAATCCCGGGCTCAGAAGAGCCCACCTCTCCTACCTATTGTGGCTACAGCCAGCTCACCCCTTCCTTATTTACTTTATAATACTTAATTAATTAAAGGCCAAATAAAGCCACATAATCGCATCCACATATTTTTACATGAATATATAAGAAATAAGGAATGTAACGAAAATTTAACAACATATAGAGAAAGACATAGAAAGAGAGTTTTATACTCAGCTTAACATACCATAGCGGCATTCTTGAAGATAATTTGTGACAAGCAAGCGAAACAGACATTGCTTCATTTCACACCAACAAGCAAATGCATAACATTAGGATGGTTTAAGAAAGGTTCACATGCAAAATGAAAAAGAAAAGAAAAAAAACACTCAATATATATATTTATATAATATATTATAATATATATATATAAAATATTATATATAATATATATATATATATATATAGATATATATATATATATATATAATATATATATATATATAATTATATATATATATATATAATATATATATATATATATATATAATATATATAGATAATATTATAATAATATATATAATATATTATATATATATATATTTATATATAAATATATAAGATATATATAGATATATTATAATATAATAATATAGTAATATATATATATATATTATATATAAATATATATAGTATATAATAATATAATATATATATATATTATATATATATATGATAATATATTTTTATTATATATATATATATAATATATATATTAATATATATATATATATATATATAATATATAATATATATATATATATATATAATATATATGTCTGTGATAGCTAGTAGATCCCTTAAGTCATTGAAAAACATTTGGAATAAAATAAGTAGAAATAAGAAATGAAGAAAAAACCAACTGTGCAGTCAGTTATGTTGTGTTGTGTGAATTCTGACTTTGCAGGGCTCAGAATAAAGAACTTGTTACATGGCCGTTTTCGATAAAGCTGCAGATCCTACTCTGAGCTTTCCAGTAGTATTCCTTGATTTGATGATTCAGGAATCATTGGAATGATTATTATTAATGCTAAGAGTTTGGCAGTGATTCTCCACTGGAAGAAGAAAAAAGTTGTTAAGTTGAATTCTCATTTTATTCATCAATGCTGCACTACTTCAATGCAGTTTTATCGCCAGTGTGGAATTACTTTATTCAGCAATTGAATTACAGTCGTATTGGAGTGGCTCGTGTTTTAAGGTTGATTTTGTGATTTTCCTCTAATTAGTATAGACGGATAAGAAACTGTAAAAGCAATTGTTTTTGAGCACATTGTAGGCCAATTTGCATCTATTAAAGTAAGGAAATTTTACTTTCAAATATCATTATTGTAAGGCTACTCAACGAATGGGTGTCAGATATTTGTAGGGACATAATAAACCACTACTTAAAATAGAAGCTCCTAAAAACCTTGATAGTCATACCATTAAAAATATTTGTATCTAGATTGAATAATAACGAAACCATTTCAAATTTCATGTAGGTTGATGCTGTAATTGGCTTGTGACATATTTGCAATATTTTATAAAAGTATAAAAATTTAAAATTTTAAAAAGTTAAAATTATTTGTGATAATTTTTCAATCGATGATATTTAATTATGCTCAAACAGATTTAGAGATGAATAGATGCCAATTAATGGTGTATTATTTAACTGGTAATTGCTGAGCGATTACACGTAAGTAACGTCTAAATATTTAAGTAACTTTTTACAGCTAAAACTAATTGATGTCCAAATTTTTAGGCCCGTATTTATAACAATCCTTGAAGATGCCTTTATTCAAGTAATCCTTGAGAATCCTTCCTTAACGGAATTCGTAATTATAATAATTGGTAGAGATTTTCCCTGCTTCGAGGGAGATTTTACGTCAAGGGAGCCTTGGCGAAATCTTTACTAAAGCCAAGGTATCTCTGAACTAATCTTGAGGCTACCTTGAAATTAATTTCTTTCTAAACAACAGCTATATTGTTGTTTTTATTATTATTGTCCAAGTTAACATTATCTTAATTTAACCTACGATTAAGCCGTATCACAATAACTATACTGGAATTTGTAACGAAGGATTTCAGTACTCATAGTACTATTGCATATTTAAATTTATTTCATTATTATACGTTTTTTTAGTATTATTTCGAAGCCCGTTATAAATTTACATATTAGTATTTAAACAAATATTGTTCTACCATGCAATTAATATTGGTTTTCAGCATGCTAAGATGCTGCTCTTATCGTCGGCAGAGCACATTGCATCGAATCAGCAGCCTTTTCATTCAGACGATATCCCTTTGCTTCGGCATGACTCTTTTTAAATATTCTTTTTCCTGTACAGTATAAACTATAACACTTATTGTTTTCCTATTTTCTCCCATTCAGACCATTTAAAACAAACTATTTATATCTAAAAACCAAGAAATGAGCAAACTATGCTGTACATAGTACAGATCAGACATTCACGTCTTTCTTTAAAAACAACCTTTGATAAGGAGTTATTGAATAAAGAAAAGTAAGATTCATAAACAAAAACTTTTCTTAAGTTAATCTTGAGAGTGAAGGAATTCGAGGGTAACTTGACGTTAAGTCGAGGAGCTGTTTAAGGAGTGTTTGTATATACTTGCCAATATGGTATACTAAAAATATATATTTTTTTTATTTTATAATGTTAGTCAGGAAAATGAGAATATTGAAGAGCAAATGAAAAGCCAGAAAGTAACTCAGGAATCTACAAGTCTTACAGCAACTCCTCCTAACGAAAAATGCAGAGCATTCAGAGATATGTTCTTTTTGGCAACAGCGTACGGTGCAAACCTTGGGGGAACAGGAACTTACACTGGCTCAGGAACTAATCTGGTTATGAAAGGAGTACTTAAAGGGTAATGATGAAATATGAATGCTTAATTTTTTTTTTTTTGTCTTCACATTGTGACCCCCAATTATACAGGAACTCTTGAGAGTAAATTCCATTCATAGACACCCACACCCCTCATTAATAATTAATTCATATCGTGCCTGTAGTTATAGATGAAAACCATACCACTTATCATAAAATATAGATTTTTATTACGCTTATTCATACTCCTGAAGCCTCAATCTTCACATTATATTCCATCGATACTTTCACATCGTAATTCAGTTATACCTTTAATAAACTACATTCAAACTTGATTTTTTATGTAGCATTCTTCATATGAATTTTCAACTATACTACAAAGAAAAATCATTTTGTCATATTTAAAAATTTCAATCACAGCATTAGGACCTGCTAGATGAAAGAGCAAGGAATCTTACAATCTGTGCACTAAATTTCCTTAATTTTATTGGTTTGTCATTATATATATAATATAATATATATTTAATATAATATATATAATTATATATAATAGTTATATATATATATTTATATATATAAATATATATATACGTAGAGTATATATAAAGCATAATTAGTGAAATTTGGTTTAAAACCACAAATATCTCAATCCATATTCTCAAACTACAATAGCTACAGCGAAAAGGAATACATTTTTGGAATGCTGTTAAAATTTATCGGAAAGATGAAGAAAAAAAAAAAAAAAATTATGTTAGTATTAATACTGAAGAAAACGCCTGTGTATCCCCTTTTATACGTTACTCGTTAAAATAATAGACTTTCTATTATAGTTAATTTTTTTTTTAACTTTGGTAGGTTGGTGTCGCGGGTTCCTCGCCCCTCCCTACGATGTATGGAAAGTCCCCCTGTTTCCACCTTTTATACGTACTCGTAAAAGTAAATAGACTTCTATTTATAGTTAATTTTTTTTTAACTTGGTATTTGGGTGTCGCGGGGGGTTCCTCCGCCCCTCCCTCTTACGGGTATGGAAACGTCCCCCCCCTGTGTTCGTCGTCGGCCGAGCCCCCTACATTGCCGTTAATACCTTTACAAATAATATATATATATATATTGTCCCCTGCTCCTAAAAAAAATAGCAATATTTATTTATTGTATTTATTATTTAATTTATTTTTGTAACATTTCCTAACTAAAATTTTACAAAGGATTCCAAAAGTATTACAGGTATACTGTACTATTGTAGTTTTATTTATTATTATTTTCTTTTACATTTCCCAACTACAATTTTACAAGGATTCAAAATGTATTTCTTTCGCTGTAGCTATTGTAGGTTTTTAGGATATGATTTTTTTTTTTTACAGTTCCGCAATAAAATTTTACCAAGGGATTCAACAATGATTCCTTTTCCTGTAGCTAATTATATTTTTGAGATATGGATCGAGATATTTGTGGTTTTAACCAAATATCAACCTATAATATATATATATTATTATATATATATAATATATATATTATATATAATATATATAAATATATATATATAATAATATATAATATATATAATATATATTATATAATATATATAAATACTTATATATATATATATATATATATATATATATATTAAATAATATATAAATTAATTTTATAATATTTTATTATATAATATATAGTATATATAAATATATATATATATATATATAGCCCTCTACAAAGGACAAGATAGTCTTATTTGCGCACTTGGATTTTTCTGACCCACGATGTTTGGCGTGGTTCTTTAACTTTCTGCTTGGCTAAATTTCTTTCTGGGTTGCAGGTACGTTTTAATGCAGTTTATTTCTGATAATTTTTCTTCTGCTAGTAATCAATACATATATATAGTATATATTATATAGATAATATAATAATATATATATAGATTATATATATAATATATATATTTATTATTATATACTATTAATATATATATTATATTATTATAAATATATATATTATATATAATATATTTGAAACCTGTAAAGTTAGCTAAATATAGGTTGGTATCGTCGATTTTGAAGTATCCCGGTATCGGCAATTTTGTTAGTAGTATCGGGTATCGGTTAAATTTTGCCGATACCTTTTAACCGATACCAAACATTTTGCGGTCTTAAATTGATATATATATATTATATATATAATATATATATATATATATATTAATATATAAAATATATATATAATAATAATATAATTATATATATATAATATATATAAAACGTCCTCCCCCAGAGTCTCACGACCGTGTGGCACACATCGAGAAGGTCCTTTGGTATCACGGCCCAACGACAACTGCTGGTGCCAGGCTATCGCGGATGCCGGAAAGTTTCCCCACTAGTAGCAAAGACGCTACAATGTACTCATTAACGGGATCTGAGGAACGAAGCTAGAGTGTTAATAAGAGAATAGCTCACGTTCTCTCGCTACCAACCCAGTCTCGAACCTGAGCCCTCTCGCTTGCTAAGCGAGTGCTCTCTGAGCTAGAGCGCTCCATAGTATATAAAATATATATATATATATATATAATATATATATATATATATACTATATATATATTATATATATATATTAATATATTATATATATATATATGTAGGAAGCCCAGAATTCCATCTAGCTAGGGCGAACAATGTAAGAAATGTGCCGCTTGGAACCACTCGCGACCTCTCTACGTGGAGGAATATCCATGATAAAAGTGTTGCCTTTTACTCGTTTATTTAGGAAGCATTTAAAGACCTCGGAACATAAATTCAACAACAATTCGTCCCAACATGGACCCAATCCAACAACCTGTTTCAAAACAAAGAATTTCGAATAAATGAAATGTCCCAACAAATTATAGCACAATAATGCGGAGTTAAAATCATATATATCCACATTATCTAGATATGGAAATTGAATATATTAAAAAAGTAATATAATAAAATATATATATTATAAAATGTTGCATTGATCACAAAGAGAGTGCACATATAATTATTAATAAGAATAATTTGTTTAATATATAAAACCAATTTTAAAACCCACTTTATATTTATTATAACAAATGAGATGAAAATATAGGAATATTTTAAATGACCCTTTTTCACTTATCATCTCAATTAAATTTGGATCACCGCTGTGATGTTACCAATAATATGTATAAAATTTAAATTGTCATTTACCTTCACAACTGCAAGTAGAATATTTTGCAGCAATGAAACTTGATTTATGCAGATTCAGAAAAGGTACACCGTCACTTATTTATATTTCAGAGGAAAAAAAGCTTACAATTATAAAAATGTATGTGAAATGGTTAAAAAGAATGTATGATTAACAACTATAATTATATATATACATGATATATCTATATAGTATGTATAACACAAATGCATAATTGTATAATCACAAGGATTTGGGTAGGTAAAAGTAACTTTGGGAGAATATATTTTCTTGTTCGCCAAAAGACGCACTCTACTTTCACTCATTCTTTCGTATCCTTTAATAGACAACTGCTTGGCCGGCTCTAGCAAGACGAGTGAAGAAGCTTTGAATATGATTGTGTGAGCTAACCTCAATGTTTCTTATCGTGAGGGAACAGGGAGTGCAAAGGGGGAGTTTTGTTATGCATAGCTGACACGATCTATTTTGTACAGAGAACGTTCGGGAACGACTTATTTTGGTTTTGTAAGAACTAACAAAACAAGGTTATCGTCTTGTGAAAGAGTTTTGAGTCTTAGTGGAAGAGACGTAAGGGAGTATATGCATTCTAGATGCAGTTTCTGGGCGAGGCTTGTTTGTTCAAAAGGAAGTGTTTTCTTGTATGAGTCAGAATTGAGATCGTGAGAAAAGAGTAAGGAATTCGGTTTGTTGGAACTTGTAAAAGGTTTCATAAACACATTGCACAACCAATGTTGATTTCTAAATATTGTTTTGTATTCAAAACTGAATTCCGATAAAGGACCCCCCTTTAAGAAAGGAATCTTTATCAGAAAGATTTGAATGAATCAACATGGGTGTGCATTCTGTTCAAAGAAGAGCACGTACCTAGCATCCATCGAGATGGTATACTCGCATCTCCAGGATGAGGGACATGGTTGAGTTTACAGATTCTGGAACATGAAGAAAATTTACTGTCCAGAAAGGTTACATGCTTAACTATGATAGATAAAAGCAAAGGTAGGAAAACAAGATAAGTCTGGTGTCTGAGGTATAATATTTGCGGATGTGTAGTGTAGATCTAAAAATTTGGTAAGTGGATACCAGTGGTGCACGGTAGTCCGAAACTATTTCTTATTCCTTGCGGTCATTTTAAAACGCTTTTCTCTCTTAAGAATGTTTTTATTAGAGGCGGTTTTAATTGTTACTTTACGTTGCTTTAACCTAATTTAAGATTAATCATGTAAATTAAAGCAAATGTTAATACTGTTAATATCGCGAAATTGATACCAACTAAAGAAAAAAAAATTAGATCGCCAGATCAATCAAATGATCAGATAAACTTTAAGATTAATTAAAACAAAACGGTAAACATTAAAGTTAATGGTTAGTTAAAACAAAGCAGTTACTGACTTAATTGTAAGCTCGTAGCGGTAAATGCTAAGAATATTTCTTCTAAAAATTAAAAAAAATAAAGCTAAATTAAGACTAACTTGAAAAAATGAAACTACAAACTTCTTCTTAAAAATGCTAGAAAACTATAAAACTAAACGAAGCTGTGCAAAATTAACAAAGCTAGCTTATTATTTTTTTTTTTTTATATATAATAAAAAAAAAGTTTTTTACTTTTTTATTTTTTATCCTATTTTATATTTTTAAAAATGGTTGTTCCCCCCTCTGAGTGAAACACATTTATGTTTTAAAAAAGGTAAGAAAAATGAAGCATGAATCTATGAGAAATGAAACTAATGCGGACTAATCTTAGTAATATAAACAAAACTTATGCTTTAAATTCAAAACTAAATGCTTTTCGTTTCTTTCTTCGATGCTACAAAAGAAATTAAACGTTTGGCAAAAGTTTTCTCAATTGTAAAAACTAGGTTATTTTAAAATTAAAATTGATATTTTTTAAATACAGGAGAGCAAAAAAAAAAGTTTCAAATCTGGAAAGATTTGCTTATTTATATATAAAACTGTACTCGGAACATATTTTGGAAAACTAACTATTTTCGAATTAAAAATTAGATACTTTCTTCATTTAATAAGAGCAAAAGAAAAATTTAAAACAATATGTAATATCGAAATTTATTCACTAGACAACGATTTAATTGCAAAATTTATATTAAAAAATTTAAAAGAATGAATTTTCAACTATAAAAACATAGTAACACGTTATAGGTCATCTGCTACGATTCGCAAAACGTAAGTCAACGACTGTTGGTTACTCAGATACTCAGGGAAAAAACACACGGGGAAAAATCATCCCAAAAACTGCGTAAACTTCCTTTAAAGACCGCTAACTTTTCAAGCGGCTATTACGCAACGATCAGAATGATGGAAGATGAAATAACTTAAGTCTTTCTCGTGGACCGGCTCGGTTACTACCTTAGAACGCTGTTATGTAACATCAAACATAATAAGATGTATTACGCAAGTCTTTTTACGAAGGATTGCATTCAACAGAGCTATGGATTACTTTTAGTTATCGGCTTCCCTTTTCATCTTTAATAATAAAAAAAAGCGATAGATGCGCTCGAAACGGGCTTCTGTTGCTCCACAGTCTTCGGAGGCAAAAGTTTAAAAAATGACATGAAATCATTATCAAACGTGGTATTACGCATCCTGAACATCCAAGACCCGCTTGATTGTTTCAAAGTTTTTTAAGGGAAATACCGGGAAACTTTCGCGCACTCGGAGTAATTAACTTCCCGTGAAAAGGAACCTGATATCAGAGCTCGGTTAGGTAACATCGTTATCTAATGAGAGAACCAACTAAGTCTCTTTTTCGGAAGAGCTACACGACCCTCTTATGATTAAAATATATAGTAGTATATATAGATATATAATATTATATATATAGTATATAGTAGGATATATATATATATATAGTAGTATGTGAGTTATATAATATATACTATATAGGCTAAAATTCGTGGCTTCGATCTAACATCTTCTTGTACTTTACAACAGGGTCTCTTGAGGAGAATAGCACGTCGCGCTGGGTACTCTTAACGTATTTCCTCCTTATTTGACAAACTCAAAAACCGAAAATGCATCAACGTATAATATCTGTCGCTGAGAATTGTTTTCAAATTGCCAAAAAAAAATTGATCGCAAAAACCGTTCGCCAACTTCACGTGCATATTTTAGTCGTTCTGGGCCGAGCTTCTTGCTTACAAGCACGGTTATCCAGATATGTGTTCGCGCACACATACTTACATACATACACATAATTATTAGATATATATATAGTTATATATAATAGTATATAATATATATAATGAATTACTTGTGTAGTTGTCACAGATATATATTATATATATGGTAGTTATATTAGTATTATAGGTGATATATAGATATAGTATACATATGATAGATATAGATATAGTATGTAGTATATATATTATATACTATATATGATATATAGTATTATATACTATATTATATAAACATACTATATAATAGTATTCTTAATGAAATCGAAGCTCTGGGTCGCATAATATGCTTACATAGTCGATTCGTTCGTCGTCTTCTTGCTCCTTCTTCTCCTCGCTAGGATCTGATCGCAGCGGGTTGTTCTCGGGCTAATATAGAACCTCGGTTCCTTGCGTGAGAGTGCGGGAGGGTTCGGTATTCCTCTTTTATTTGCTGAGAAGTCTTGTGACTTTTGCTGGTTCCCCTTCTTATCGCATATCTCTGTTTGTAAGAGGATTTCTTTGGACTCCTTGGAGAATCTCTGTACTCAGTCATTCTCTGGCCTTTGGCTACGAAAACCCTCGTTTTCTGTGATACTGGGGTGACTCCCCGTGGATCACCTCTATAACTAAAACTTTGAAATGAATTCGCGGTTCCCCGTGGAACATATTCATTTTTTAAACTACCTTGCCCTATTGGGTCTTTTACTTGTGCGTTTCTTCTCTCCGCCCGTGCGGAAGAAGCCTTCAAACGCTTTAAGCTACCTTGCCCTATGGGGTCTTTTATTCCTTCCTGGGGTGGATGGGTGCCTTGACCCTGTCTGCTCTGTCCTGGAGAGGCATGCATCCGTGCTTGATTTTTCCCGGCCAATTCCCGACGTTCCCCTGCTGTGGCTGCGTCACCGTGCGTTCGGTGGGAGCGGGGGGGCCTGTCCCCGAACCTGGTTAAGGTCGAAAGGTCGACTGTCAAAACCTGGCTGAGTCATGGGAGAGTTTACCGGGCTTTCCCATGTGTTCCTATAATAACTACCTTCACCACTCCAGTTTGCCTGAAACTCTTGGTGAGTCGTGATAGGTTCTGTACCTAACCCTACTGTGGGTTTCACCGTGTTATTTACGTACTTGAATACGAAACTTGCTGTGGACCCATCTGGGTCTTTTTCATAGCAGAAACTTTGATCTGCTGGTGTGATTTCCGAAGGACGGATATTACTATAAAACTGTGTTGCTCTGCCGCGGCAATCGTCTGTATCGCTTCCACCGGGCTGTTCCCGTGGGTATTCATCTGCTGCTGGGTTCTTTAACCTTCGTTGGGGCATGGGCATTTACTGTACCTACCCATGTATCTCTACCTGGCTTCGGGGCATACTGACCTTTGTTACTGCCCCTAGATCACTTAAAATTTATGGTTAGCTATAGTAAGTTCTGTACCTAACTTTGTGTCATCTAAAAATACTTCGTCTCTCAAGTCTGTAGCCCTCTTTTGGGCCGTTGCTATCCTCACTTTAGAGAATAAAACGAACTCTTTTAGAACCAACACAAAACTATGGCTAAAAACGCATAAAATGAACGAAAAGTAATCACTGACTATCACTGTCACGTTTGTCTTAAAACGAACACCAAAAATTGTTTTAAATGGTTAAGAAATTTTGTTAGCTACGTAAGCTTCTCGAATTAGTTTTTTATTTTATTTTTCCTTAAACCATATAAAAACACTGATTAAAAATGTTAATCATAGAACAGAAGACACGGTCGACTGTATATGTATATATATATATCTCTGTATAGATATATATATATATATATGCTTGCCTTAAAAATAGTCCGATTACTAAATATAATAACTATATATATATATATATATATATATATAGTATATATTATATATATATTAATATATATATATAATAAAATATATATATATATATCTCTGTATAAATTATATTAAAAGATCTTGCATTTAAAAAAAAAACCCCCCCCAAACAAAATCTGACTGTATATATATATATGCTGCTAAAAAAAACACTGCGTATATATATACTGTATATAATTATATATATAATGCTTGCTTAAAAAAAAAACACTGCAATCCTTACTGTAATATTTATATTTGCTTTAAAAAAAACACTGCAGTCTCGTTGACTGTATATATATATATAAGCTGGGCTTACGAAAAGAAAAAGAACATTTAATTTTTCTTTAAAAAAAAAAACTTATTCCCAAAAAGTAATAAATAGTTAACTAGATACATATATAGATAATTAATTATAAATATATATATACTTATATATATAATCTAATATACTATATAATATATATATATACGCTGCTTAAATAAATATATGCCTATATATTTATAATTGCTTACTTTCAGTAAACGCCACTCTTGAACGTGAAATACAAAATTTTCTAAGCGGAATAAAATGAGTAAATGACAATACTCTATAGGACTATCTATATCTCTTTCATCTCTATTCGTTCTCTCGTTCTCTACGTTTACGTTTGACCTTCAGATGTGTGCTATAAGCTTTCTGTGTGTGTGTGCGAGTGTGGGTGTGTGTGTGTGTGTGTGTGTTTGTGTTTTATGCGTAACTTTTTGTCCAATCGGTCTATGTCTGTGGCGGGTTCGGATCCTAGGTAGAAAATACCTAGAGAAGTTCCCCTCCTTGAATAGGGCTATGCCCGTGTGGTGTGAACTTTAAAAAAAAAATTAACGAATTTAATTACAATGATAGAGTACTTAATATTTTTATTTTTATTCTTTTGTAATATAATAAAGAAAGTTTATGCAAATGAAGATGAAGGAAGAAAAGAAAAACATAGAAAAATGAAACAAATAAAACTATACAAAGACATTCACAAGAAGAATATACAATAACTACTTCTATCTATAGAGAAAATAGATATTTGAAGATAATTATTTACAAGAAAGCTCCATAAAACCTAGGGAGATAGAAGGAATAGGCCCAATAAATGAAAATAGGGGTTTTATTCTAGAATATCATAATAACAATTACACACCGATGAATAATTTCAGTGTAAACAATATTCAGCAGCACCCATTGAGTATGGCACCCAGGGATCAGATTAATCCTGGTTTGCCTAATGGTATGGATGTACTAAATTATTATGATATTTTCAATCATTATATACAATCAAATGATTGGGAAGATATAGATGATGATATTTCTCCAATGGACCTATTAGAACAACAAGAGTTTATAGATTATATTTTGGGAATTTCCAGTGGAAATGATTCCCCAATAAATCCATTAGGACATTTTAACAATGACGATGGCCAAGACATTGAATACAATCCATATGGTTTCTATGAATCCGATGAACAATTATATGGATTCTATCCTACACTTTTATCTCCTATTGTAGAAGTACCTGAAGAAGAAGAGGAAGATATGGTTATACCTCCTTCAAACAACATATAAATTTTAAATAATACAAACAGACGAGAAAAGATAGGACAAAAACCATTTCTTTTGTCGAAACAAATTTCACAAATTCAAATAAACAGTACAAATTTTTAAAAGAAAGTACACATACATTTAAGAAATTAACTTGTTTTTATTTAAAGCTATGCATAAATAATAGGTTTAATAAAACATCCTCTTCAAGAGAGGAAAACAACATTTTAAAACAAACATTTAAATAAAATTTAAATAACAATGAGGAAAGAAAGAAAGAAAGCAAGATGGTAAGTTACAGAACTCCATTTTCAAGCTCTGTAGAAAGAAAAATCTTATAGTAATGCTCATATATTTTTAGATGTAAGGATTCCAAGCCACAAAAGAAAGAAATGTCCCCATGACTCTCAACTCCATCAGAAAAAAGAGTCAAATATTATGTTCTCTATTCGTTTCTGCGGAAAGTCTTGATAATACATGCGACTTGGATATATTCTCTACTCGAGAGAGAGGATGAAAGAAATAGTAGAAAATTGGCATCTACGAGTTTATAATATATGTGAGGTACTAAAACACAATGATATGCCATCTCAACAGATAGGATAGGCAAATTCTATTAATTCTTAAGATTATTACCAACAATGTATCTCAACAACATTTAAATATGTAAAATGGAATGAACAAGTGAATAAATGTCCTAAAGAATGTAAAAATTCCAATAAAATGTGCCTAAAATTGAAACAAATCGTTTGAAATGGTACATAATAATTATGGTAAAACAGAATAGTTCTGTTATGCAGACACACAATCTAATCAATCTGGTAATTTTACTTAACATCACGCACTAAAAAAATTATTTAAAGAAGATATGATTATTAGTGTCAAAGAAAATTCATTAAACAATGGAAATTTATCTAATCTTATACAAAAGTTAATTCCATAATTAAGTTGACAGAGAATAACAAGTTAATTTTAGTTACAGAGAGAAAAAGCATCTACATACAAAGACTACCTACTAAAGGCAACAATATGAAGAATGATGTTACTCCTGCTTCACAAACAGCAAAGATATTCATTCATTGCTTTACTATATTGCTCACTGAAGATAAAATACAAACGGTATTAATAATGAATTCCAATCGATCCATAGGTAGGTCAATTCACCAGAAATTCCAATATCCTAACAAAATTAAAAAGGGTCTTCTATTAAAAATCTCTGTATGAAGATGGAAAAAAGACGATTAAAATTATTTCAAGCTATATTAAAGTCTTTTAAAGAAAAGGAGATAATAATAAGCAGTAGAAACATTTAATTCGCCATAGTTAAAGTATTTACGAAACTGAATCAGGAATAATCAAATAATGAAAAATAAGATCTTGTCAACTACTAAGAGAATTAGAAATCCTCTGAGATATACTAGTTCATAACCATTTCTGATTTTATTCTTATGCACACTTTACTTTCTTCAGCAAAGTATTCGGAACTGTACTGTATTCACCTTCGAAAAGAGTATGTGATAAAGATATAGTGTCATACATTTTAACTAGAAAACTATACATTTTCGAATATGTGCTAATATACAGGACCGTTTTTGTTAATTAGAGTGGGTTAAGAAAAGTCAGGAAAAAAATGATGGATTTGATATATTCGCTTAAATTATTAAGAAAGTTTAAGAATACCAAGGCTTACAGAGTAATGGTTATTAGTTACATCTCTAACCTTTGATTTTCGGGAAACTTCAAGAAGACTCACGTGAACAAAGTTTTAAGAAGGCCCATTAGAAAATTGATATTTAATATCAAAAGTTATTACAATATATTTTCAGAGACATAAGTTTAGGTATATAAATATTGCATTTATAGTCTTTAACTCTGACAAGATATTCTGAAAAGGCTCATGTGAACAAAGTTTTAAAGAAGACTCAACAGGAGTAATATAGAGACGAATAAAGGCAAAGTTATAAAGAAGCTAGAAATATTTCTTAAATCTTCTATGAACATTAGGTTCATAAAATGAAAACTGCTTTTAACTAATTAAAAGTTATGATCTTTCGGAACAGATAAACTTTTATACTAAGCTTTGAAAAACATGATAAGTCACAAGGCACTTAATCATGAAACAAAAATAGCAGTAGTTTATTATTGCCATATTTAAATAGTAATTAATAATAATAGTATTTTATTATTACTATTTAAACAATAATTCATAGGATAAATAAAAAGAAAGAAAATAATATTCTCATTCTACTCAGCCATAAGTGTTTTAAAAGAAACCAAGGTTAAGTTTCAAATTATCCAAAAATAATATAGAAGTTCCAAATAAAAAGAAAGATACAGACAGTTTTTTCTAAATTCTACATTTAAGTACTACACTATCAGATTAAGAAAATCTGATAGAAGGACAACATCAGAAGTTAACAAAATAGAATTGAAAGGACTTTTTGGATCACAACTTCATGAAGATCTACGTCATAAGAAAGATTGGACTCCTTTCCGATGGAAATCTCTTTACTGATTCAGTTACCCAAGAATTCCGCTCAATTTACATTTTGATGTTAAACAGGAACCATTAGGTTCATAGTAAGTTTTTAATTGTACAAGTTTGATCAATCATTGACCCAAGATACTGTGAGAAGCATTTACCCCCAAGCAGACCTGGACAATTTGCCCAAGGGTAAAGGAAAGCTTAAAACATGCGTATCACTGAAGAGGTGAAAACACCCAACAGAAGACAGGGGTAGATATAAAGGAACAGAAAAAGGAGAGATCTTCAGATTCTTTTATAAATACTAGTACAGACAAAAGTTAGGAAAAAGGTCAAAAGTTGTGTTAAATTTGCACAAAAAAGAAGACAAATTGTTATAATTCTGTTAAAAGAACACAAAACAGAAATAGAAGAGACTCATTTGTGAAAAAATGGCCAGAAGTTCCTTATTATTTCAGAATTTAAAAGATATTCAGGAAATCTAAATAGAAATTTAGAAGGAATCAACCGAAAACTCTTTGCCAAAAATTCTGGAAACTATTCAGGAATTGTTAATATAAAGAAAAGATTTAAACAAGGTATAAACCGTTTGGTTTCTACCTATGAGGACTCGAAGATAGTTATTTCTTTTGCTTAAAACAAAAATAAGCAAAGAAAATATTTAGACTAGAAAAATTGATGAAAATAACCCTCTAGGCCATATAAAATCACCACATTTATTTAAACAACCTTTCGGTTAAAAAGAAGTTTAATTAAGTATAGATTAAAAATGTAAAGGAAAAGAACATACCATCAGATAAGTAGAATAGAAATTCTGGCTTTAGCCCAATCTTGTGGTTGTAAAACCTAATGCACATTAACCAAAAACATGTATTAAAAAACATCTGTGTTTCTTATTTCTCCTCAATGTAAAAAAACTAATACCATAAATGAAAATAGAAAAATGTGGTAAAAGGTTGAGTTAACCAAAAGTAACAAATAGGCTATCTAGGAAAAAGTAGACTATTACAGAAATTTATTTCATTGTAAAAATGAAAATAGCGTAAATATTTAGAATATTATTATTTGGAATCTAAAATATAACAAAAAGTTTTAAATTGCTGTGGAAAAGCCTTCTTCTCTCAGACATTCTTATAGGACAACCTATAAGACTTTTAATGAAAACTTTTCTCAAAAAGGACTGTCGAGGACCATTAAAAGAGAATACAGAATTCAATATTAAAGAATAATGATTAATGAAACACAGGGCATCATTATATCTATATTATTAGACAATCATAAATTATAATATATGATATTATTCAGATTTCATTTACAGAAAACACATTGATATATACTATATTATATATTTATAATGTTTATGATATTAAAAACTATCATGTTATGTTATAAATATATTAATATATATATATATAATATTATAAATATATATAGTATATAGTATATTATATATATTATATATATATATTATGAATATAATATATTATATATATTATAATTATAATATATATATATATATATAATAATATATATAGTATATTAATATATAATATATATATATATTATATATATATATATATATATTATATATAATATATATATATATATATACTTTAGTATATATATTAATATATATATAATATATATAATATATATTATAAAATACTATATTTAAAAGAAAGAATAGAAATATATAACAGAAAATATATATTTCATAGTAACAAAACTTAAAGAAACATTAAGCTCTACACCTGAAAAGAGCAGATATTAACATAGGACCAACATAATGTTACTTATTTAAAATGTGAAACTAAAAAATTTTACCAACTAGGTCACCCTAGTTAAAATTTGAATAAAAATATTTACAAAACAGCTTATGAAATGATAATTAGAGGATGCGAGAGGCTTAGAGAGCATTAAAAATGATCAAGATTACATAGGTTTAGTGGCTTATAATATATCAACTCATAATGTTGTTCAGAAATCAAAATGTTCAGAAATTCATAGTCCATGTAAAATCCGTTAAATTATCATAAGTAAACATTTTTAAGTAGCCACAATAGTCAGAACTGAAAAGCTGAAGAATTATAAAATTTTTTATGATTAATTACAAGGTTCTTAACAGAAAAACAATGCTCTCTAGGCAGGAGAGAAAAAATAACATATCATATAAAATTTAACATGTCAACATTTAACCATTAAAATATATTTCAGTCCTAGCTTCAGAATCCTAACAAGTACCTTCCTTACAGGAAGAAAGAAGCCTAAACTGTATTAAAAATATTTGGTTTTAACCAAAATAAACATAAAACTACCTCAGAATTGTAAAAAATTGTAAATAGAGGAAGTGATAAACTGAGGTATTGAAGAATTAAAAATTTGGAAGTTAAAGTTTGAAGAATTGGAAAAAAGTTGAGATTTTAAGAATTGAGGCATCGAAGAACTGAAGACCTGGATAAAGAAATTCTCAATCATTTTCTCCAAACGTTTTAGAAAACCAAATTGACTTCTAACATAAATTAATAAACACATAATCTCGTTTCTAAACAGAAATTTTAAAAATGTTAAAGACTACTTTATTTACCAGTTCTTAAAAATATTTAATTTTTAGAACAAAATAATAAAATTAAATGTGAAGAAATTTCATAATATAAGAATTTAATTAAGTGAAAATAAACATAGAACATGTAGAAATAAAACATGTAAACATAAGATAAAACAAGTAAGAAATAAAATTTAAAAGTTAAAAATAATTTCATAAAATGAAATTATTAATTAATGGAAAATTAAATATTTCCTAATTATTATTAAGAAATACATAATGGAATCCTGGTTGGTGTCTAAAGAAGATAAGTAAGAAATAAAATAAGACTATTTCTCTTTAAATCCTTCCTCATGAATTCCATTATACTTATTTAGATATATTATAAAATAATTTATAATAATTTTACCAGTGGATTCTATGTAAATAGTATGAAAGAATCCCGTAGAGTTAAGCATTTCTTGTAACATGGTAACTGGTACACCTCTCATCAATATTTGAAAAGAGGGTCCAATAAATCTCTAATACCTATCAGACAGGAAGATTAAGAAGAACTTTGAAAATACCACTTGCAGAGGGAGTGATCAACCTTCAACTAGTGTGCCAATTTTATCTGAAATACTTCTAAATGATGTCGTCTGAAGATTCAAAGAGATAAACAGAACGGAGATCCTTTGTGCTGACCTCATTAGCAATTCAGAGGTCCGAGGGATGTAACATCAAGAGTTACAAGAAGAAAAGAAACAACACAGAGATATAACTCTCTACAGTCTTTAACTTCAAGAAGAAGAAATTCAACAGAGGATTTGTGCAACTTTATGAGTTACAAAGAACTCCGATTGAGGAACAACACAAGAAGTTAAAATAATACTATTTGTCTCCAAGGACAATAAATAGTATATTGTATAAAATTTTTGTAAATAAATTATATTATGCTTAATAATTTGTTTTATTATCTATATATTTTATACCTTTATATTTTTATATATACACTTTATACATTACAAATTTTATTTATTAGTCATATTTTTACATTTTTATATTTTTATATCAAATTTTTTTAAACATTTTACATTTTTATATTTCTATATATTACATATTATAATACATCCATATATTTTATACTACATATATTTTTATTATTATGCGTTTATAATACGGATTTTTTTTTGGTCCCCAGGGACCCGTATATCGTTCTAAATAAAAAATCATAAAAAAAACTGAAAAATTATCTCGTATGTTTTATTAAAATCATATTTCATTATATTATTTCGTATAATTATATTTTTTTATTAATTATTTTTCATGTTAGAAAGAAAATCATAAAAAACGAAAAACAATTTGTAATTTTGTCTTATTGAAATAATAAAAATACATTCAGAATTTAAATAATTTAATTATTTTGCATTACGAATCATTTTTCGTTATTTAATCAGAAATTATTTTTAAGACATATAATCCTTTAATATTAATATTAGAATTAGAATTAATTATATAATCGTATAATCGGAATTACTGTTAATCCTGAGTTATTTTAGCCAATACCACTTAACTTTATTCTTTTATTTATATTATAAAAAATTCTTTTTAATTAAAGATTAAAAGATATCAGTACCTAGATAATATTTTAAGCATTTTTACTTTCAAAATAATGAAAAGTATTAATGAAAATTAATTTTAATAAATTTTAGAATTTAATAATCGAAAATTAATTTTAATGTTTTAAATAAATTAATTTTAACAAAGTTTTAAGCTTTTTAAGCAAATAATTATTAAAGTTAATTTCAAATAAATAAAACTAAAATTTACAACTTTTACCTTAATTTTAATCACAGGATAATTTAATTTTAATTAAACTATTAAAAAATTAATTTTATAATTTATAATTATTAAAGACCCAATAACAAAAATCAAAATTCTCTTAATTACTTAAATTACTATAATTCATTTTAATAATAACCAACGGCGACCCAATCAAACTAAAACATTTTCACATATCGTTAAAACGATCTTATTCCTTTATAATAATTAAAATTTAACGAGGACCTAACCTAACAAACAAAAACAATTATCACTACAAGAAATGTTCCATCAGACATTTACATTTCTCATCATACTTACAGCTTTGACGAAAACCATTATAAAAATGAAGAGTCAAAATGTTAATAACACAACACATGAACATTGACAACACTAACTAATAATCATTACTTCACAATTAATAAAGAATAAAACTACCAATGGTTAATGTATACATCAAGTTATTTTAACAAAAATAACAAGAACTGTCAAACTACACCCTATCATACAGTCCCAAAACCCATTCTTTTAATAAAACAGAAAAAACAGCGGTTTACCTTTATACTCAACAACCATTACATTTACCAAATAACAAACAGTGTTTACTAATACTTTCACTAATTTTCTTACTAATTTTGTTATGTCTTACAAACGTATCTTTTGTGTAATTTTTTTAATCTTATACTGTGACGTAAAAACATTTTTACTAACACCTCATGAAAATGAAACTAGAGACTTATATAAATAATTTTAACTTCACATCCCATAAGGATGCTTAACATCCACCCATTATCAATTTAAAAATCAAATTTATTAAAAGAAAAATATTCCTTTAAATAAATTAATTTTAATACAATAAAGTCTTATTTAAATTTTTATCAATATTGTTTTATTAAACTTTGCAACAACGTTGTTTCTCAAAAATTTCAAGTAAAGAAATTAAATGCAATCCTTGTTTTAACTTTCCCAGTAGAGACAACCTTTAAGAATAATTCCCAAAGGGACCAACTTAAATTTAGAACCTTTGGCTTCCCCTCCCCTTAAGTTTAAGCAATTATATATTACATCCTGGCACTTGGATTAAAAAGGATGAATTTTAAGCAAAGTATAAGGATGAGAAACTTATCCTGGCTTCAATTTTTGGGAAGAGAGACATTGTCGTAAAAGTCAATAGACATTACTCAATTAAAATATAAACTAATATTATAGTTGATTCAGCATAACAATCAATCTACGGTTTAGTCTCTATGAGCATAATTTCCATGACTCACTAACTTTACTAAAATCTTCCAATAATCTATTTACAAATATACATTTTAACTATCTACTCTAACACAATTTTATGTTTTATTACCCATAAAAATATGGAATCATTTCTTTAAGATTTGCTAGAGTCCCAAATCCCGAAAGTCAAAATCCTCATTTGGGGTTATCCCAAAACTCGAATCCCAAAACGTACCATTTGAAGTCCCAAATCCCTCTTCTAAAATATAGAAAGAGAGAAAGAGAGACAGTAGGAGAAGAGAGAGAAGAGAGAAATCAGTAGGTAAAAGAAGTAGGTAGACCAGTAGGAACGAATCTTTTAAAAGACCTAGCATAATCGAAAATATTATCAGTTGGAGAAGAACGTTAGAGAAAAAACAAGCTATAAGCTTTAGAGATTAAACTCGTGCACAATCTGAAGAGTGTGTTGACTGTGTTTTAATGTATGTAAAATTCCATCTAAATAAAATTTTTAAGATGTAGGTAAACTGCGCGAAAATATATAAAATGAATTATAAGTAACTGAATATAGAATCTATTTATTTTTATATAATAGTCTTTTTCTTATCTTATTTTTCTAAATATAAAACAAAAATAACAGCAAATTAACCAAATGTTAAGGTTATTTATTCCAATGATGGAATTGACATCCATAAAAATTTAGATTCACCATTGGGCAAAAATAAATAGTGATAATTATATTTGTTAAAAGTATTTTACAAATTATTGTTATGAAATTATATACTGTTGAAATATTTCATATTATTGTAACATAATTGAAATTAACATATCGTTAAATTAATCAATTTTTATAATAATTAAGATTGTAAGTGAAAAGAAATTATGACTATAGATTGCATAATTTATAATAATAAAGTAATTATAGTTATACATGTTGCAATTATATATGATATTGTAGTTACAAATAATAAATGAATAATGATAATAATAATAATAATAATAATAATAATTAATAATAATAATATATAATAAATCATATAACAATAAATAACATACCGACTAATAATAATTAATAATAAATAATAATAATAATTAATTAATAATGATAAATAATAATAATAATAATAATATAATAATAATGAATAATATTAATAATAATAATAATAATAATTATATATATTAAATGTTATTAATGTGGATACTATTAAATTTAATTTTAAATGAGCATCAACTTCTGTTGAGATGGATCATCTGTGTTTTAGCCTAATATCTATGAAAGGTAAGTTTTCCCATTTTTCTCTATTCTTTCTATCCAGTGAGAGCAACCAATGTACGTGTTAATCAATGTAATTGTGAACCAGACCTGCGACTATAATTTGACTTTTGGCTGGAGTTTTGAAGAGCTCTAGAGATATCTATTCCTTGTGGTTGAATCCTTAACATCTAAAACGTTTGAGATACTATAAGATTTTTCCTGTCTACGATTTGGGTAATAAGTTTAGAGAGAGAGATGTTCTTCTTCGTTCCATTTTTTTTTTTGTGTTTCTTTCCTCAATCGTTATTATAAATTTTTATGTAAATGTTTGTTTTAAATGGTTGTTCCTCTCTTGAAGAGGATGTTTTAAATTAAACCTATTGTTTTGTGTCATAGTTTTAAATAAAAACAAGTTAATTTCTAAATGTATGTGTACTTTCTTTTGAAATTTGTACTGTTATTGAACTTTGTGAAATTTGTTTTGGCTAAAGAAAGGTTTTTTTGTCCTATCTTTCTCGCCTGTTGTATTATTTCAATTAAATGGTGTTTCGAAGGAGGTATATAACAACATCTTCCTCTTCTTCTTAAGGTACTTCTACAATAGGAGATAATAGTGGATAGAATCCATATTACTTGTTCTTAGAATTCATAGAAACATTTGGATTTGTTTTGTCTTGACCATTGTCTTTGTTAAAATGTCCTAATGGATTTATTGGGGAATCATTTCCACTTGAAATTCCTAAAATATAATCTAAACTCTTGTTGTTCTAATAGGTCCATTGGAGAAATATCATCATCTTTATCTTCCGAATCATTTGATTGTATATAATATTTAAAATTCATAATAATTAAATATGTCCATACCCATTCAGGCCAAAGCCAGGAAAAATCTGATCCCTAGGGTGCCATACTCAAGGTGTGCTGAATATTGTTTACATAACTGAATTATTCATCGGTGTGGTAATTGTATTATTTATCTTCTAGAATAAAAACCCCTATTCTTATGTTATTGGGCACATTCCTGTCTATCTCCTAGGTTCAATGGAGCTTTCTTGTAAAGTATGTGTTCTTCAATGTATCTATATCTCTAAATAAGAGTAGAAGTAGTTAATTGTAATTCTTCTTGAGTGGATTCTTTGGTATAGTTTTATTGGTTTCGCTTGGCTCTTTATTGTTTCTTTTCTTCCTTTATTCTTCATTTGCATAAACTTTCTTTTTATATTACAAAGCAAATACAATCAGAAGATGGCGTTGCACTCTATCATTGTAATATTATTATGGTTTACTACTCGGCTAATCATACGTTTATTTATTGCATGCCAAGGAATATTATTCCTATTTCTATTAATTTCCTGAAACTTTCAAAATTATTTTATATCTTGTATGAAGTTTATTGCAAGCTATATCTAATTATCTTCAATCTGCCACTCCATGCAAATTTATCTACGAGATAGTTTACAAAAAGCTTCATCTTCAACAATTAACATTTTATTTATATATTTCTTCTTGATTTAAATAAATTTTTCTACATCTCCTTTTTATTTTCTAAATTGCTAAGCTATTTGTTAGCATCTACAACGATTTTCATAATATTGAAAATTTTCTGTTATTTGCAGTATGGCTGTAACTGTTTTTCATAATATTTAAAATTTTCTTTAAGTATTAACAAATAAACTAAACTTCAATATCCTCAATTAACACTGTTTAATTTTTTCTATAAAAATCTCTATTATACAAACTATAGTTTTTGTATAGCATTTATCATACAAAACTAAATTTTAATTAATATTGTTAATATTAAATCACTTAATTATTAAACTTTCTAAAGTTTTCACAACCTTTCTTTTTTTTATTATCGCTCTTTTTTCAAACGAGCTTTCTGTAAATATCTTCTTAAATATTTTCTAAGATATTTAAAAATATTTAAACTGTAATATTTTCTATGTTTAAAACAATCATTAGAATAAGGTGATTATTCATTAATATATTGATTCTTAATTAATATTTTCTAAGTTTATTTCTTCAAAAATATTTCTTAAATAATGTTCAAAATATTTTTTTATCAAAGTCATATCTGGATGACTTAATAATTAGTTTGATGACTTAATTAATTAATTGGGTGACCAAGTAATTATATTAATTTTCTAAGTATATTTTATAATACTTAAATACTTTAATTACATCAATTTTAATTACTGTTGATGTAAAGTTTCAAAGTTCATTTCTGTATTTAAATAAAACTTTTTAGAGTACTCATCTTTTTTTTTCTAATAGGATGTATTTTTCTATTAATATTTATAAGTTCTTTAATTTCCTATAAATATTTTCAAAGTTTTCTTTTTGAAAACCTTGTTGACCTTGTCTGTAAAAGGTTACAGTTCAATAGTATACTTTTTTCCAAAACTTTTTCAAAGTCATTTATTTTTCTAAAAATTTTCACAAAGTTTTCTTTTTACACTTTTTTTTAAAAAAGTTTTCTTTCCAAAGAAGTCAGAGTTTAACCTTTCTTCTAAAGTTCAGATTATTTTTTAGGATTTTTTAAACTCTTGATACTTTTGAAGGTCAAAGTTCAGTTTAAAAATTTTATTGTTTAAACCTCTTTTTTAAGTTTAAACCTATTTTCAGATTTTACTATTCTGAAAAAATGTTTACCTTATTTTTCCAATAAAAGGTTAACGTTTACAAAGTTTTATTTTCAAAGAACTTTTTCTTAAAAATTCCAACTTTTTCTACGAGGTCAAAGGTCAAAACTCTTTTTTTAAGTTTGAACCCTATATTTTTAAACTCCTGATAACTTTTTAGTTTAAAAGTTTTTGAGTTTACACTCCTCTCTACCAAATTAATTAAAAAGAATGTTTATAGTTTTAATACAAAAAATATAGTATATTTGTACTATATACGTACATAAACATTAATGTGCACTGTTAAAAATTAATCTGCACAATAGAAAAACACTTATACGCACCTGAAAAATATTTAATTCACAAAGTATATATATATATATATATATATATATATATATATATATATATATAGTTATATAATATATATTATATATATATAAATAGTATATAATAATATATATTAGATAAGTATATATATATAGTATATATATATATATTTATATATTATTATATATAGGATATATATATTAAATATATAATATATATAGCTATTATTGATATTATTTTATATATATAATTATATATTATATATATATATATAATTATATATATAATATATATATAGTATCATATATATATATATAATATATATAATATGATAGTATAATAATAAATTATTTATTATATAATTAAGATATATATATATAATTGTCATAAATAATATATATATATATATATATATAGTATATATAATATACTTATATATTATATATTATATAATATATATAATATAATATATATATATACACCTGAATATATATATATTATATAATATATATATATATATATATAGATATATATATAGATAGTTATATATTATTATATATAATATAATATATAGAACAATCCTTTAAAGGGTAGTTAACTGATATTATATCGAACGATAACAATTAATCCGATTTTTTTTCGCGATTATTTCAATTCAATAGCGCGAAAAGGTTGGCAATAACAGCTTTTCTTTTTTTTAAACT
>JABUQX010030350.1:45000-54202 GCA_015478945.1 Trachelipus rathkii
TGGTGTTGATTGAATATTTTGGAATGTTTTTATATTTTCTCTTTTGTAATAAATCTATCTTTATGAAAAATGATAAAGAACTTATGCTCCTCGTAATGAGAGATTATGAGCTGTGTTTATATATATGATACGGGAAGGCCAATCTCTCATTACAACATAACTTCTTTCATTTAATGGCAAATATTACAAACAAACTTCGGCCTGAGTAGATCCCCACTGTCTCCCAATACTCAGTAAACTATATATAATCGGGAACTAAGAGAATTTATCATATTTTCAACGCCACCTTTTATTATAACAATAGTTATGGACTTAGATATTTAGATGAATTTTTTGTCTCCCTCCTCACTAACACCAACCAAGAAGTCCTAAACTATATTAATCGTCTATTCATCCTTCAGTTCAGTATGAATAGAAATGCTTCCAACAACCTATGCCCCTCCTCGATACCATTATCACATGGAATAGACAATCTACTTGCAATTACTATATATAGAAAACCACCATTCGCACAAACTATATACATTGGCTATCTGATCATTCCCCAAACACAAAATTAACTGTTCTGTCATCTCTATTTCTCGTGCCTTTCGTATATGCTCTCCTTTTACACAAAAACTAATACATGCCACAATACTTGTCAAATCACTTACTAATCCTAATTTCACACAAAGCATTAACAAAAGCAAAAAATAGAGTACTATAGGCACCGTTTTCCCTCCGAAAAATAGCAAAACCTCCTTTTAACCAATTCCATTTATATAACTTATAATTCAGTTAAAACAAATGAAAACCCCAAAAATATTACCCTCATTCCATCAAATAAAATCACCTTAAAAATCATTCTCAAACCCCAAAAAAAGAAATTCTCCCCCAAAGCTGTATATATATCACATTCCCTGCAATACTTGCAAATTAAAGCATTATAGTGAAACATAGATTTGCAGGAAGAAATAAATAACTACAGATGACCTGCAAAAGGACAGCATAAATTCAGCTTTAACAAGTCATAGGCGGAACACAGGCCACTCTATCAATTGCAACAATTTAAAGATGATCAGAAATATCAACCACACGAACCATCGCAAAATCATTGGAATCTCTTTTGCATTTTATAATAGTTACAACTACAAAAGCAAACTGAAAATAAGATAGATTTTATACAAAAATGAATATCTGAAAACATAAAATATTTCCTAATGCAATTTAAAAAAATAGCATACCAACTGAAAACACTTGAACTGATGAAAGATCAAGAAGAAATCCAGTCCTTAGCCTGAGCGGTCTCGCGTGTCGAACTCTTTTGTGTAGCAGTTTACTGGATAAATTTTTTTTATTAAAAAAAAGCGTATTTGAGATGTTTTTATTTGTGTACAATTACAACAATTCAAAGTGAATTTAAAGAGCATAACACTAAAAAATGAATCCAAGGGCTTTCCTCTCTAAACTAATATATCACTACGAAACGAGTGTTCTTAAATATATATATGATATATATATACGTTATATATATATATAACTTATATATAATAATAATATATAATATATATATATATATTATATATTATATATATATAATATAATATAGTATATAATATTATATATATATATATTATTATTATATAGTAATAATATATATATATATATATATATAATATATAATATATATATATATATATAATATATATATATATTAATATAATATATTATATATAATATATATTATATATTATACTATATATGATATAGTCTCTAATACATATTGATACATTTATATATATTATTCTTCTAGAAAATCAATTATTGTCTAAAAATTTTCTTTCGAAAATATTTATTTAATTGAATTAATTAAATTATTCTTAATTTATAATTTTAAATTATTAAATTAATTGTAAATTATATTTAATTTTCCATTCCTAAGTTTTAAGACTTTAGTGTTTTTCGACTTCACATTCTAATTTTTAGCCAACTCCGGGGACCGCCCCGGCTAAATTAAGGAGCAGTCGCTCGGCCCTGCCCGGCCGCCTCCGCCCTCGCCCTCGCAAAAATTGTCCGACCTCGGTGCATTCGGTCCCGTATATACAAAAGCAACATTTCTTTATGTATATTTAAATACTTAGGTTCAAATATTCTTTATAATACTTTATTTTTAATACTATATATTATATATATATATTAATATAAATAATTATATATATATATATATAATAATTATATTATATATATATATATATAATACTGTATATATATATAGTATATATATATATAATTATATATTGTTTAATATATAGTATAGTATAGTATAATAGTCTATATATATTACTAGTATATAATATATTTATTACGTATATACCTGTATATATTCAATTTAGTTATATAGTTAGTTATATTATATATATGGGTATATATATATATATAATACTAGCGGTTGGAATATAGTGTTATCTAGGTACATATAGTCATGACTACGTATCATTATAGTACTATTATAATATATGGCTATAATAAGTATATTATAGTATCATTATATATATTATATAGGGTAGGTATATATATAGTAAAATATTATATATATTATATATATATATATATATATATATATATATACTAGCGTTAGGCTATGGTAGGGTAGTAGGGTTACGTGTATATTGTTATTTATTTATACTATTAGGAGTATATATTATATATTATTACGCGTATATAGTAATACATACAGGGTCGGTAGCTAACTACTATGTAATAGTGGTTATTGTTCAGTATACTAGTATTAGTAAGTTCGTGCTAGCTATAGAACTACTATATCATAGTATATATATATATCTATATATATAAATTATTATAGTACTATTATATTATATCTATAGGTATATGGGCCTATATAATATGGATTATGGAGTTATACTTAATTACGTGACGTCACTCCGTGACGTCACCGTTATATATATATTATATAATGTATTATACCGTATAGTATATATATTGGTTAGTCGGATTATTGAGTCTAGATTGAGGCTGTAACTGTTTGTTTTGTATTATTGTTCTCTCACATATATTAACTAAGTGTGTATACTACATACTAATTATATACGTATATGATAATTCTCGTACTGAGTTTTACGTATGCGGGTAGTAGCGGTTCATACATAGTACTTAGCCTATAGTATTATATATAAATTATATATATATAATATATATATAGGAGTAGGTATATTATTATATCTATTACTAGCTAGTACGTATGAGTATTATAGGGTGACTTAAGATAAGGATGATGGCCGCGTATATGCTATAGGATATAGCTCTCGGTAGTGGGGGTATTATGGTAAGAGGATGAGACAAAGCGGTCAAAAATTCATAAGTTTTTATTAATTCTCAAGCGTTTCGTAACCTCCATGGTTTCATCAATCAGGATACTTAATTATGGCCAATTATACATAATCTTAGATACGTTCATAATATTCAAATAAAAGCATGAAAATAAAATGGCTTACGGAACTTCATCTTCAGATGTCGCAGACCAAAATCAATAATAATGAAATAACAATAATAATAATGATATAATAATGAAAATAATAATTACATATATAAAATATACATAATAAGAATAAATAGATATAATTATATAATAATAATCGACACTGAATTAATAGTATAATAACTCGTTAATAAAATGAAGAATATAATTAATTAATCAACTAATAATAATATTGTAAATTATAATAATAGATAATAATAATTTATATAATATCAATAATAATAATAAATAATAATAATTCAATAGATATAAAATATACCTAAATAATAATAATTAATAATAATAATATAATAAAATAATTAATTAAATAACATAACAATTATGATTGAGAAAGCAAAATCCACAAATAAATACACACTAGTATAACCAGTTGCATAAGTTATTAGACTAATGGAAAAATACTGTTATTAAGAGGTAGAGATCGATAGAAGTTTGGTTTGGTTTGCAATGATGTATAACACACTTGAACTGGTATTAGTCCAGTGAGGGGTGGGAGAGATTTAGGAGCATATTAAGTAAAGAGGTGGAAGAAGTTGGAGGATTATTTGTGAGGTTTTAACTGGTTTGATGTAGAGGGGATTCAAGATTTTGCTACTCGATGTCAGAGATGCTTACGACTAGAGTTTGTATAGAATCAGTAACAAAGCGAAGAGTGTCGCCCTAATTGGGAGTGTGGACTCGTGTATCGAAGAAGTGTACAGGGGTATGTCTGGAAGGAGGTAGTTGCGGAAATGATTTGCATGTTTTTTAGTGAATTCTATAGTTGGTAATTGCAGCCGTCTTGCCAGACAATATCGCAGGTTCCTTGGGCACCCTGCAACATTGTTAACCACTTATAGAACAAAGGAAGATGTCCACTTAACGAGCTGGCTGTTGTTATCTTTTAATGCTGAACAAAATGAACTCTATGGATAGTTGGATTAATAGAACAGATTTATGTTGGTTGGGATAGAAATTTTAGAGAGTGAGTTTATGAATTAGCCAAAGATTAAGATTGGTGGAGAACCGACAAAGGGATGTAGGTAGACTCGAATTTAGCGATACCGGGTACGGTGGGGGTTTTATGGTCTAAGAATATGTCTCAAACACGCAAATTATGTAGTATGAGGATCAATAAGCGTATGATGGAAATAGTTTAAAGCTTAAATAAAGGATTTAAGGTAGACCTGTTTCTAGTGGATAATACATCAAGTTGAGCAGGATTCGTAAGGCCACGATGGAGACTAGATAGCTATTTGACGTAGCACAGTGAGTTTTAAGGAAGAAGGAGTAAGGAATTCCGTGCCAGTGTTCCCTGCTAAGTTTTGGGTTGTATAGCGACTAGCTGAAATGCGAAGTAAAGTCCATTTTGTATTTTTTTTTTGTTGGACTCTAGGTACGTCCAGAAAGGGCGAGGGTGAATTATTTTTGTTCATTGCTGTCTGGGTGAGATTGGATGTTATGCTGTGTCTTATTAGTTTTGAGAGTAGTTAAAAGGAGAGGTTCTATTATTTGTGATTTTGTATTGATGAAATATGAGAAATTATTTCATTCTGTTAATCTTGATAGACTAGGCTTTTTATATTGGAAGACTAGTTGTTGAAGCCATGGTGATTCTATTGTGACATGATGGAATCAGTTTAGCGAACGCTGCTGCATCAGGTGATACATTGCGAGTTTCATCAGTGTTCTGGAGGTAATATGGATTTTGTGTGAATTTATTTGATATGATATTTGTATTTATTATTAAAAAGTTTAAAATTTATAAATATGGGATACTAGTTCATGGTTGTATCGACGCAGTGAATGTTGGGTTAGGTGTTAATCCCGAGTTAGGAGATGATATTATGCAGATTGGAGTTCCCGGTAAACGGAAATGTTTGTTGAATAAGAATTATGACATCAAACATGTCCATGATAACATTCAGAGAGATAATGAAATTGACATGGTTATTTTACAAAAGAGAAAGAATCAGGCAGAGTAAAGTTATTCTAGTGGTAAGTAGAGAGGTGTGGGACGAAAGAGGATTGACGTGAGAGTTTTTTTATAAGCAGGTATTGATAGCTGAGCAGAATGGGGCGAATGGAGTCGGTTGTAGTTTTTGGGTTTCCATTAAATTAGATGCCGTGGGGTGGAACTAGAAACATAAAGTTGGGGGTAGAAGAGGGTTGAAGGAGTTTTTTTTGTTATTTTAAGAGAGCGTAAAGAAATATTGTTTGATTTTGTTCTTCGAATTCTGTATAGGCAATACATGTGGGTTTTTTGGGGGGGGCGGAAACGAAATAAAAAATATAAAGAAATAAAAAATTAACTTGAAAAAAAGGTTTAGATAATAAAGCTTGTTTACAATACAAAACTTTTAATAATTTAAATTTAGAATTTATGAGAGCAAAGAGGTCATCTTATGAATGTTGTCACTACGTTATCATAGTAACAAGCGCCATGCAGCTGTTGATCCTGGGAGCACATAGTGGATGGGAGGAATCCGCTTTTGAGGACCATTCAAGGTTGAAATTTATATTTGGTAAAAGGAGGTGGGGATTTGGAGTTTTAAATGCCGATAGAATTTAGTGTCAAGGATCTAAGTTGCAGTGAGTCAGCTCGGTTACCAAGATATCATAAAGGCGACAAAAAAAAATATGTAGTTTTCAATAGTAGGGAAGAAGTGTAAAAGTAATTTCACAAGGGAATTTTGAATCTAAATCCAATGAGAGAGTGAGCGTTTTTCAGGGGGGTGAGGAATGCGATTGCTAAAGATAATATACATTTTACTCAGGAATAATGGTTAACTTGCTGGATCATGGCTCGAATCCATTTAGGGTTGAATTATGCCTTTGGTCTACTATAATGGATAAAATGAGTCGGAGTTTACGTTTTATGATTTTGAAGCAGATTATGTAAGTCCAACCAGAGACTGAGTTTTTTTAAAAGGTACTTTGCTGGCGTTAATTCGAGTGGTTTATGGTTTTACGCTAAGATTTTGTTGTGAAAAGTATCCTCTTTAGTAGTAATTTTGTCGTCCAGTATGGTTAGACAGTTACTGTTATGGATGCGTATCTCTATACAGTTTACCAATTTCATGATTGATGGTATATAGTTATAGGCTTTACATATTGAAAGAAAGCGGTGATCCAGTTCCAGTTTTACATATACGTTTCTTGAGGCTTTCAGTTTTACGGAAGATTCCCAGAGTGAGGTCATCATATCGTAAACGTATAAGATTTGAATAGGTGGTTCCCTAGGGGAATCCTCATTTAATATGAAGAAGTGATACCACAATCACTAGTATCAGTATCATTACAATAATAATAATGAACTTAAGCATGGTTTCATGCATCAGATACGAAAGTTGGCATAATATTAATAATATTGAATAAATAGTGTAAAACAAAGCACATTATTGATGAAAATAAATAACAAGGAATACTACAAAATAAAGAATATACAGAATACAAGTCAATAATGAATGAAATAATAATCATAATATAATAATAAAAATAATATAATAAATAATCATATAAATAATAATAATATAATAATATATTAACTAATAATAATATCATACTACCAACAAATATTAATATTAAGAATCAATAATAATAATAATTAATAATAATATGAAATTAATAATAATAATATTAATAATATAATAATAATAATAATAATAACTATAATAATATAATAATAATAATAATAATAAAAATAATAATAATAATATAATGATAATAATATAATTAATAATATAATGAATAATAATAATAATAATATTATATAATAATGCAATAATATTCATGATATTTAAATAGTGTATAATATAATAATAATAATAAAATACTAATAATAAATAATAATATAATATATAATAATAATAATAAATATAAAAATTAATTAATATTAATATAATAAAATAATAAAATGAATTAAATAATAATAATAATGAATATAATAATAATAATAATAATAAATAATAAGTATGAAAATAGATTAATTCAACAGATTATGGTTTTGAAAGCAAAATCACATATAACACACCTAGCATAAACAGTTGCACAAGTTATAGAGCTAACATGGAAAATTTAATGTTGATAAGACGTAGGTCGATAGCATATTGGTGTTACAACAAGACAATCTGACCCATAGGTATATCAGGCGAGGGGGGGGAAGATTAAGCAATTAATAATGAGGAGTGGAGAATGGAGGATTTAGTGAGGGTTTTACTGTTTTGTAGTAGAAGGGATTCCGGATTTTGCGATCAATGTCAAGAGATGCGAACTAAGAGTATGTGTAAAATCAAAAAGCGAAAGAGGGTGCCTAAATTGAGCTGTGGGATCTGATGAGAGTGTTTCAGGGACTGTGAAGGAGATTAAGTGCGGAAAGATGTGCCAGTGTTAATTATCTATAGTTGTATATTGAAGCCTTTTTGGTCAACATAGGCAAGGACCTTGCAGTCTGCAACATTTAAAGTTATAGAACAACGGAAGATCAACTTACGTGGGTAGTTTATCTTTATGGCGAAAAAATGAACCTATGGGATAGGGGATTAATAGCAACAAGATGAGGTTGGATTTGGGGGGAAAGAAATTCAGGAGGAGTTTTTCTGAAGTCAAGATTAAAGATGTGAGCGGACCGACAAAAGGATGCTTGAGGTAGATCTAAATTTAGGAACCGTATGTGGGTATAGGTCTAAAGATATGCCAAAGAAAGTTATGTGTTTTAACGAATATAAGGTAATTGAGGAAATAGTTACAGCTAAAAAAAGGACTTTAAGGTAGACGTATTTCAAGTGAAATAATGCCAAGCTTGAGCATATCTGGTAAAGACGATGGAGATAGATAGTGATTGGTTAGAAAATGAGTTTAACGGGAGAAGAGCAAGGAAATTCGTGCCAAGGCGTAAAGAGGTGGGTTTACGATAGACTGAAGTGGTGAAGCATTTGAGTTGTGGTGGACTAGAACGTCCAGAAAGGGGAAGGAATTAATTTTGTTCATCCTGTCTGGTGAATTGGATCTAGTGTCTAGAGTTAAATACGTTTAAAAAATAGTCAGATTGGGATTTTAATATGAACTAGTAGTTAAGAAAGGCCGTCCAATCTTATGATCTTTTATAGACTTAGGGGCTTGAATCCGGGGATGGACGTTGTGAAGCAGGTTGATTCATGGTTGACGAGAGGAAAGCTTAGCGAAGGTGGCAAAGGGGGGACCCATTGCATGCGCATCGAGTTTGGAGGTAATATTGATGTTGTTGAAATAAATTGTAAATAATAGAAGCAAGGTTAAAATTTAATAAATAGGGAAGGAGTTAGCTTGATGGATGCAGAATGTAGGTTAATTGAGTAAGATGATATTGAGTTTCCGGAACAGGGATGTTTGGTGAAAAATGGTGAATCAAACTAGTCATAGTAAATTCAGAGAGATGAAGAATTGATTGTATTTAAAACAAAGGAGAAAGAATCAGGCAAGAGTAAAGTTATTATGGTAAGGGTAGAAGTGGACACAAAATTTAGAGATTTTTATAGCAGGGTTTGATAGCTGAGAGACATGGGGCATCGGGGAGGTGGGGTTTGTAGTTTTGGGTTTCCATAAATAATGCCTGGGTGGAACCAGAAACATAAAGTTGGGGGAAGAAGGGGGTGAGAAGGTTTTGTTTTTTAAGAGAGCGTAAAAAATTGGTTTGAGTCTTGTCTCGAT